>JAOBAT010081530.1:0-27267 GCA_026413305.1 Hydrozoanthus tunicans
ATTCTGACACGGGTTTGGGGCGCAGTCGTCAATATCTTAAGAAAGATCAAGTCTATAGTAAGCACAAAATAAATTGAACATATAAAACTCCAAATATTTGCTTTATTAAGTAAGCGTGGAGTTTGCTCCAAATACTTACTGTTTGTGCAGTTTGTGCCGTCAAATCCTGCTCTACAAGTGCAGTTGTACGAGGCAACTCCGTCTCTGCAAGTTCCTCCATTCTGACACGGGTTTTGAGCGCAATCGTCAATATCTTAAGAAAACAGGAAAGCGTGTGAAACTAAGGAATGAGAAAAAAAAGTGAGAATAGAAGAAGTGATAATGAGGGTGGCCAAATCATGAGAAGAGAATGATGTAAAAGATCGAGGGTATAAATTCACGAAACCTTTTAGACCTTAGTGGAACGTGGAATTGCATATTGGTACGAGGAATACGTTTCCAGTTTTTCCAATTGGTTTTTTTGGCTTTTCTTAAAAGGTAGTGATCACAAGTTGTAAATACGGTTATAAGGCTTGTGTGCTACAACCAATGAGTCAAGCCTGCTCCACCAAATTGCCCCCTATGGTTAATATATTTATCTGCTGTGTACATAATATCTAGAGCAGAAATGTAACATTAGAACCACATGTGCTACCAGTGACGAATTTCATAAAGTTCAGTTCGTAGCAAACTTGTGCGTTGCTAATGTACAACATGTTGACTTTACGTACTTTATACATGAAGACTTTCAGTTCAATATGCATTTATCACCGATATCATTCTATCACTCGCGACTTTTGTCCCGGACTCATGTAGTGTCGCTGTAACGTTCTTACCTTGTCCCCGACTGATGGAACCATCTTCTTATATAGATCGAGTGAGATTAAGCTCAAGGAAGAGTGTAAGGGTGACAATCAGAGTAATTATGAGATGATTAGAGTGAGAGTGAGCGTGATGATGTGAGTGAAGGTAAAAAAGGAGACGATCATTGGGTAATGTTATTCTACTTTCAAAATAAGAGGCATTTTCTACTTTATCAGAAGAACTTAAATAGACATGTTAGTATTTAATTTGCATTCATCAAAGTCTATAATAAGCACAAAATAAATTGATTATATAAAACTGTAAATATTTGCAGTTACAAGTAAATGTGGAGTTCGCTTTAAATACTTACTGTTTGTGCAGTTTGTGCCGTCAAATCCTGCTCTACAAGTGCAGTTGTACGACGCAATTCCGTCTCTGCAAGTTCCTCCATTCTGACACGGGTTCGTGGCGCAGTCGTCAATATCTTAAGAAAGAGAAAATCGTGTAAAACTAATGAGTAAAAAAGAAAAAGTGAGAGAAAAAAAATAAGAATGAGGGTGGCCAAATCAACACAAGAGAGTGGTGTAAAAGATTGAAGGTGTTAATTTAGGAATCCTTTAATAGACCTTGGACGAACATTGCATTGCATTGGTACGAGCAATGCGTTTCCAGTTTTCCCACTGGGATTTTTGGCTTTTCGTAAGCGATAGTGATCACAAGTTCTAAATGTCGTTATGAGGATTTTGTGTTAAACCCTGAAGCAAGCGAGACTAGATAGTCAATACCTCGCACGATTCCTTGCCGTGAAGTAAACTCTAGAGAATTAATCAGGCACTCAACCGTTAGCTAAGCTTGCTCCCCAACAACAGAGCACAGAACTCCCATTTGTGGGCCTGAGCTTTCCACAAGGAGACGCAAGCAACCGCTGTTTGAGTTTGTGGAAGCACGAAAACATGCCAGCGTGAATGCGAAACTCCAAGTTCTCTCTGCAAAAAACATTAACTTATCCTTTAGAAAAACCTAGAAGACGGCGCATAAAACCACTGAAATAGTTTCCCTCATTCGGAGCGCGGCAGTAGTATAGATTAGGAAGGAGGGCAAATTCTAGAGACGAGGAGGTCAGACACGCTAAGAGATGTATGCGAAGAACTTTTGGAGCTGGAAGGCGACTAGTACTGGCAGAAATAGCTTACGAAGGCCTAGGCCTGGACATTCCATAAACAAAAAAAGACTGAATCTAGCCTAAAAAAAAAAAAAAAAAAATTAAATGCGCTGCCGTTTGTTCGTAAGAGCTGGTTTGTTACGATGTTTGAGTAAAATATATAGAACGAAATTAACTTCTAGCGCCAGGCCAATACTTTCTCTAACTTTTATATTCTTTACTCAAGATCTAGAAGTTTAGAGATACTAGTACAGCAAAACACTGCATGTTCGCCTAACCATTTCATATCTAATACATTTTGTGTTTACATTTTCTTCGCAACTAAACGTTTTAACATCTTGCTTAAATTTGCATCAGCTTTAATAAAAGTCAGTCTACTTTTCTTAAAGGTTGTTCATCTCTTCTTAAACTTTATGAGCTCTGTTTTTAGACTTTACCGTCCAGTATCTCACATGGTCGATATTGTAATTGGCCAAAACTGAAAGACTTCTTTATTCAAATGGTTTTAGGTAATTTGCGCAAAATAACGATTTGAAATGGTTTAACGTCTGTTATTATTGGTAATCGGAAAAGGCCGAGTCAAGTTTCGAAAAAAACCACGCATCTTAATCGGCCTAATTCGAATTAGTTGCCCGACCCTAGGAAAGGCAAATCTTTCAGAGTTAGGTCAAAAGACAAGTGATTTTACTCAAAATTTGACGAGGACCTATTCGATTACCCTTTAAAAATCTAGCAAAAAAATGTTTTTAAATATTTTTTTTAGTTTTTGAAGACTTCACGCGCCCGGAAGTTCGTTTTGTAAACACACATCTTGACTTTTGCTTGCGTGATGAACTAGTTGTCATGGATAATTTGTTTTTGCCCATGTAAAATTTCAATCGAGGGGCAATTACTATTAGATAAAACCGAGGGCTGAATTCAGCCTATAATTTGTCTGCTGTGCTTAAAAGGTTTTCTATACTCAATTCACATGATTTAAGGTACTTAGCACAAAATTATGCTTCAATTATATATTGCTTTTACGTCAGTTACAAGTTTAAGCGAACACAAAAGGTTTTCTATACTCAATTCAAATGGTTTAGGGTACTTAGGACAAAATTATGCTTTGAATTGCTTTTACGTCAGTTAATTGTTTAAGCGAACACAAAAGGTTTCCTATACGCAATTCAAATGATTTTAGGTACTTAGGACGACTCAGCAAAACTTGCTGTTCATTGCTTTTACGACATGTTTCTAGAACAAAGAACGACTCGGGAAATGCCGAACTTGAACAGGCGAAGCGCCTCTAGAATCTACAAAATTCATGTTTGATAAGTATGAAAACTCTCAATTGCACCAGGCTGCAAATATAGGATTCAGCGTTCTTTTTCATTCTTCTTTATGTTAATGACTTGTGCGCACTGTTTTATTGAAATGAGGTCTACCTTTTTATAATATTAACAATTACCCTTTTCCCACCCTATTTTATTTTCCAGCTAATTGGGTCCCTAATATACTACTTTAATCTAAATAAAGCACCCGCATTTTTGTCTCAGTTGTTTTCCTTTGAAAAGAAAAGTTTTTCACCGTTACGTTACTGTTGATATTTTCAATTGACTCTAATAGTAGCATATTGCACCAAAAATTTTTTTGATATAAGTTGATTCTTACTGTAACCGTTACCATTGGAAGTTTATTTATAAAAACAGTCCCATAAGATAATTTTGAATTACATCAATTAACGTTGGAATCAGTACTATAATTTTAAAATGTGAAAAGATATTTGATGATTTGTATTTGACAAAATTAAATAACAAATTAATAGTTGCCTAAAATGTTGTGGTTGATGTTTAACTTCTAACTCACTTTCTCTACCTTGAAAATACTGCTAATCACTCTAATGTTGGCCCAGTGATCAAAGTTTCTACGTTAAGAATGTCTTGAGAGTACAGATGTGCAGCCTATTGTATTCTATCAACTATATTTTCATCTTTACATAACTTAGAAGAAGCTGAGAAAAAATCTTACTAGCTCTTTTATTTTCCAGAAAAACTGAAACGCTACAACAAGTAAATTTGGCAGAAACTTGTTGATCTTTCTTTTTTGACGATCGGAGTCCCAAACTGCTCTTAAAACGTTCTTGTTTCTATGTGTGTTTAAATCGAAGAAAAACTGTAATCCTAAGGTATTTTAAATCAGGCATTAGAAAAAAATGTAAGGACGAATTAACTTCAGGGCAAGAATACCGGCCTGTACGATTTAAAGCACAATGACTGATTAAAAGAGAACAATTGCAAACCACATTTATTCATTCTGCAATAAAGATCGAGGCTTGGTAATTAAATTATTCTTAAAGACCGGCTGCAATCTGAGCCTCGTTGTTCTGATAAATTTGTTCTGATAACTGAAAGCCTGTATGAAATATTTTTTCGTTATATAACTCAGTGAAAGATAAAACATTAAAACGTACCTCCATCAACGGCTTTATCGGCGCCTTTAATTTTTCCACTTTGAGTTCCTTGACTTCTGTGATTGTTAACCAGTATTGTAATAAATACAATAGCCAACGTCAGAAGAACAAAAAGAAGAAACACAACAACTGCAAAAGAAATTTTTAAACTCTTGCTGAGTTTCTTGTTGCTCGACGACATGATGTAAACTGTTTCAAGTATTGTGCTCGCTTGTTTATGAATATCAAAACGAAATTATTTAGTTGGATGAACTCGACTAATTATATTGGTTGTCCTAAGGGCTCCGATCATGTCACTAATTCGCTTTTCGTGACTAAATGCACCCTATGAAAGTATTCTCGCACTATTGCTAGCACAAAAAAGTTCTTAGCAGGCCCGGCGCCCTTTTTGACTGTTTTGAGCAGTATCACGTGACGCACCACAGACCACGAGGGAGAAAAAATATCACTACACCTTTCCCTCGCTACCTTTACGAACACAAGAGTGACGGTAGACAAAGTCAAGGTCACAATTGAGAATCACTGTGTAAAATCAGGGCATTTTATTTTGAAATGGACCCTGTGGTCGACAGATCAAAACCTGAACCCAAAGATAAAGTGAATCACCGATCTTTACGGCCGAGGTGTTCTGAAACTGTTTGCAACCAAACAAAAACTTTACTTGCGAGGGATTTTGTTTTAAACAGACTCTGTGGGCCAATATTCTAAATAAACGAAAGTTGAGCTCAAAGTGAATCACCAACTTTGAACCAAGAAGCAAGATATTTTGAACTGTTTGCAACTGAACAACAACTTGTCTGACGCGAACAGCGAAGCTTGAAGTTTGAAGTCATAACACAAGCTTTCAAAACTGCGCCGACGATCAAATTAGACGTGAGTCCAAAAACAAATTTTAATACTTTACATTGAATACATTCGCGTTTTATTGTTCTCTCATGCTTTTAAAAGTTAAACTGATTTAAAGATTGAAAGAAATTATGGTGGGTGTTATTTCAGTAGTCTTGATTTGATAGCTGTTGCTAATAGTCGTTGTGATAAACTTTTACAAAAATGTAAAAGCAAAAACTTTCCGTTGTCAAAAACTTATGCTACCAGAGTAACGCGAGCAAGCGTTTAGTTTACAAAGAGCAGAAAATTAAAGGCGAGCCGCTTTAACCTAATCGCTGATATTCTAATGTAGGCTTCAAAATGTATTTTAGTCAAAACATAAAGAAATCAGGAATAGAGCTGAGAAAACGACATGTTTTAAAAAGCTTTCCAAGATTTCATTATTTAGAAGAGCTTTCAGGAGACTCCAAAGCCAATTTTAAAATCCTGCTTGTTGTAAATCAAACAATGCAGAAAAGTTAGGTTTCAGAATATAGCTGGTTGCAAAAGCGTGTTGCTGTGTCATGATCGTTGTTGATGAGCTAGTTGCAACAAGCCTCAACTACGTATTGTAACCGCGCCTGCCTTGTACGTACAAAATTGCGGATAAGTAAAACAGTTTGAATATACCCGTTGTCTTTTCTTATGTCTATTTATTGGACTTATCGGATTATCAAAATGGTGGCAGCGGCGTTAAAAGAATGGCAACGGCTAAAACCGGACATTTTAGACTGCCGCCCGAGCTAGATTTAACAACCGGAAATGCTTCCAGGAATTTCAAAAGATGGAAAAGACAAGTTGAAGTTTACCTCGCTGCGTCAGGCGCAACGGAGAAGGACGAAAAGTACAAACTGCAATTATCTTAAACTGTGCGTTTAGGTTTTAGAAGTATACGATGATTTTGCGTAGATAGATGATAATGACAAAAGCAAACCCGCTAAAGTATTAGAAGCCCTAGAAAAATATTGCAACCCTAGAGACAATGAAGTAATCAATTCCCACAGATTTTGGAACATTCCATATGAAGAACCGTTCGATAAATTTCTTACAGAGCTGAAAACCAGAGCAGCTTCGTGTAATTTTCAAGAAAAAGATAGAATGTTGAGAGATAAAATTGTGTTTACAGTAACCAGAAAACTTCAAGAGTTACTCCTGAGAGAGGATGGTTTGACACTTGAAAAAGCAGTGAACATTTGTAGAGCTTTTGAACAGTCAAACAAACAAGTAAAAGAATTTAGAGAAGGTTTTAACTTGTCAAGCGGCCCCCGAAAGTTAACAAAGTAACACAAAACCCTGCCTGTAAAACCAGTGATAGCAATAAATCGCCAAGAGTCTGCCCGTCTAAAAGAAGAGAAAATGTTAAAAGAAATTGCAAGTTCTGTGACTACAAACATGAAAAGCAGAGAGAGAAATGTCCAGCCTGGGGCAAAACATGTGATAAGTGTAAAGGCTTTTTAAATCATTTCAAGTCTAAATGCTCTAAGAAAGTGCATGCAGTGTCCCAGTCAGAGCCAAATCGTTATGATGACCAGTGGCTAATGGTTGTAAATTACAGTGAAGATAGTATCACTGCCACATTAATCATAACACCATGAAACCAAATTTCAACTAGACAGTGCAGCTGATGTCAACACAATTTGTCAAAAACATGTCAGAAAAACCCAAGTATCCCCCACTACAGTGCGTCTAAATATAAGGAACAAAACCAACCTGAACCCCATTGGAGAGACAGTGGCTTAGAGTTAGTAACCCTCGCACTGGTACAGAAACTGATGTAAAAGTTATTATGGTTCAAATGGCTTTGCAAATCTCTTAAGACTTAATACCATTCAGGAACTTGGTTTCAAAACCGTAAATAAGGCACGCTTCATTTCTCAAGTAAAGACCCCTACATTAGGTAATTTGGGCATAGCGACCCTTAGCATTGATGAAAATGTTGCACCAAAAGTTCTCCCCTGCAGAAAAGTCCCCACTGCAATTCAAGATACAGTCAAAAAAGAGTTGAGTAGATTAGTAGAGAAAGGTGTATTAGTTCCAGTGACTGAACCAACAGATTGGGTTAGTCAAATGGCTGTTGTTCACAAGCCCAACGGTAAACTACGTATATGCATAGACCCTCAACTTTTGAATCTTGCTCTCAAGCAAGAACATTACAAACTGCCAGTCCTCCATAATATACTCCCTAAGCTCAAAGATGCGAAAGTCTTCAGCAAACTCGACGTGAAAGAAGCATATTGGCACGCCCGCCTCGATGAATTGTCAAGCAAACTAACTACAATGATTACCCCTTTTGGTCGTTACACGTGGAAAACCCCCCTTCGGTCTTAAAGCGTTAAGTGAAATATTTCAGAGAAAGATTGACGAAGCCCTAGGATGCATTGAAGGCGTATTCAATGTTGTTGATGACATAATAAATGTCGGATGCGGTTCCACTGAAACTGAAGCTTAAAGAGACAACCAACGTAAGCTAGCAGATACGCTGAAAATGTGTGCTGAGAAAAGTATTATCCTAAATCAGGACAAACAGCAAACTGGCCTAACAGAAATCGCTTCCATGGAGAGACGGTGTGAAAGTCTACAAAGCCAAAGTAGAAGCTATCCGAAACATGCCAGCACCCACTGATGTAGAAGGTGTAAAGCGTCTCTGTGGCATGGCTTAGTGAATGTCAAGATTCTTACATTCGGAACATTAGAACCGATTCGTGCCCTGACACGGAAGAACGCACCATTCATTTGGTCCAAAGAGTGTGAAAGTTAATTCAACGAACTGAAAACAAACCTTTCCAAATCTCCTTGCCTAGCTTATTTTGATGCCACAAAGGAAGTTAGAATTCAGGTAGTAGTACGTAGACAGCAGCAAACATGGAATCGGTGCAGTCCTAATGCAAGATGGTCGCCCAGTAGAATACGCGTCAAGAGCCTTAACCCCGTCTGTGCCCAAATTGAGAAAAAGGCTTTGGCCGTTTTATATGGCCTCGAGCGTTTTGACAAGTACACTTACGGTAGGCCGGTAGTAGTGCATAACGACCACAAGCCACTTGAGGCAATATTAAAAAAACCTCTTAGCTTAGCCCCTAAACGTCTCCAGGACATTATGATGCGATACAACAGGTACGATTTTGATTTTGTTTTCGTTAAAGGAAGTGAGCTGAACCTTGCTGACACATTGAGTAGAGCTCATCTTGACACCACTGAAGGTAACCAGGACAGTCGAGCTCGCATTATTAATGTCCATGCGTTTGATGACATCCCAGATGAACTACTAAATGAAATTCGCACAGCAACGTCACGTGACACGTCCCTTCAAGCTGTGATGAAACTTGTATTGGAAGGATGGCCAGAAAACAAACATGACATTCCTACACGCGCCTTACCTCGATTTGCGTGACTCACTAAGTGTAGTGGAAAGGAGAAGCAGTTGTAATTCCGTCTGAACTGAGACCCGCCATCAAAAGAAGACTACACTGTTACCATCTAGGCCGTGATAGTATGTTGCGTCGAGCCAGAGGAGTAGTATTTGTTTCAAGATTCTGATTTTCACTATAATAAATGCTCCATACTTCATATTTTATGTTCGCTTACATGCAGACGGAATATTGTTACATGTTTAAGAATAAAGAAACGTTTTGCTTTGTGGTATACACTTTTAACGAATGAGGGCTGTAAATGTTGATTGGCATTTGCAGCATTAGAAGACACCAGTTTGTAAGTAAATAGCTTTATCAATCGTTCCAGTGTTCAATGTTCTGCAATTGGCGCACTTTCCGAACCCCCTTTGTAGCCTTAAGGTCACACATTTCTACTTGTTTTACACAAATGATTGAAATTAAGGTCATTTCATCGAAATAGAACCCGCACCTAGATTTTAGTCAAACTTTTTTCATTTGTCAATCATTATATGTAAACTGCAAAAGTGGAATAAAAAAGGGGTGTGCCCGGGTTAACGTTTGAGATATGATTGATACAAATACCCCCTCCAGGGCTATTTTTCTGTTGTTGTAAGCTTGAAATTAAGCTATAGATTTCTTATGTGGCCAACCAAGATAACATCGAGGAGCGTAAGGGAATTAAGGGAAGATAACTTAAAGAGTTCTCCTGGGTTAGGAGAATAATTTTCTCGTGTTTTTCAGCAAAAACATTTTTGGTAAGAAGGCATTTTTGTGTGCTTTTGTTCTTACTAGATTTCAATACCTAAAAGATTTAAACAGTGTATTTTTGTCTATTTTTTTATATTTTTCCACACTTGCAACACTCAGATTTTTCCTATTTTTTCTCTTCAGAGAGTCGTATTGAAATTTGACTGATTGACGAAAAAAATTGTGGGGTACCCGTGCTTGTTTAGGAGAAACTCTAGGAAAACTGGCAAAACATGTGTTTTTTACCCTATTTCCGAGGCGCGCGAGACTGGAACCGAGTTAAACAAATAGATTATGACAAAAATGTGTAAACATTTTGAAATTTCTAATATGCGCAGTAAAAATGCGCAATGCAAAACTGGGGAATTAGCTTAATTGGAGTTACATTTACATTTTTAAAGTTGTACGGGAACGGTAGAGAAGAAACTTTGAAAAATAATTTAGCTACTATAAAACGCTGTTTAATGGAATTAAGGGAGTACAATTGAAACCCTTTAACTCAAACCCTGGGTAACTCAAATTCCCCGCTTTCGAAGCAAAACTGATTTCCCTTGGATTTGTCCATAATAATATTTACTGTAATTTCAGCCTTTCCCTTGAAATATTGAGTGTTCGGGGCTCAACTGTATATGTATCTTTCTTTGCAGGACCCTGAAAATTCAAGATCAGTAATTATAATGGTGACGTAATAATCTGCATCATGATTTGACCAGCCTACGCAGTACCTGGAGGGATGCAAACATTGTACCTTTATAATGAACATTTATGACAGCGATCTGAACCTGAGTTATAATTTGCATGACAAAATTCATCATGTTGGACATTGGATAGCGACCTGTTAACAGCTGCTAGAGTTGCACCATACAAGACAACACTTGAGTGATACAATTTTAGCCAGTCTATACCAAAAATGGAGCAAATAGAAGGCAGCCTATAGCTATTCGTTTGAACATTTTTTGTCTTAAAGTCCCTAGCTATAAAGCATATTTTATTACTTTTTAAATTAAAACCATTGTCATCTATGATCTCAGAATTCGAAAAACCGAAAGAAAATTACCTCAATTATGTATACTTTTTAACAAAAAAAGATTGAAATTTAGATCTTGACCGAGCTGCAGGCCAGGGGACTGGTAACCTGTGACGTATCAGCCTGTACTAGTAGAATTCTTAGCCGTCTTTCAAAGTTCTGTGTTTCTTCAGATCTTTAGTAGATGGTTGATCAGATGCCATGCAAGTGTTTAGCAAGGAAAAGTGTAATAATCCAAAGACTTTTAGTTTAATTACATGGCGTGTTAGCTTTAATTTTATAGTGAACTTGGCGAGCTTTTACAGCCTGTCAGTGATAGACAGCTGACTTATGCTTCACCAGGAATTTGAATGGGAATGTTACTTGCTCACACTGTCGTATTTGCATGTTTCAAACCTTAAAACATAACAGGAAAACTGTGCGAAACTATTTTGTTTTAAATTTTATTTTATTGGTTTGAGAATTGGACAACGTTCCGATGTTTCTACCCGTGATTTTCATTGTCTAATCGATAACACTTACATGTCTGATCAAAATTTATTTTTTTAGAGGGTTCTAATAAAAAAAAATGAAAAAAAGCTTTATATGGACTTTAATGATATATTTGTTGTGAAGCCAGGTGCTTTATAGCTGCATGCTCTACTCAAATGATAACTTTTGAAATGGATTTTTCTTACTTCGATTCTTCAAGAACAACAAAGGGTAGGAAAATCCTGATCAGAATGTTCCGTATCGTACAAACAACTTAAAAAAAACTCGTAATTTTGAGAACGAAATCAATTAGTACCTCCGGGCAGGGTTTACTTTTGTGCTTTTTCCCAGGCACCCATTTCGGCCGATTCGACCGTTGAAGTGTACCGAGTTTTCGTAGGGCCGGTTTCAAAATGTCGATTTTGGAGGCGTTTTCTTGGCCTCAAGGAAAATTACGGCTCAGAAAAGACGGCTGGTTTTCTTGAATCAATATTTCTACAATTGTGAGTTATTCTTTCAACCCGAGAAAAAAGCACAATTTTAAAAAGCCTCTAAAAATGAAGGAACTAACTAGAATCCGAACAAAACTTTTGTGATATTGTAGGTAAGATAGATGTCTCTGTGTTAGCATAACATAGTTAGTCTATGTTCATTGGTAATAACTATTTTACGGTGAACATCAAAAATTGTCTATATTTGGAGTTTACATGCCACATTTTGAACAGTTTAATCCAGAAGCTCACTGAAAATACATCACAAACGTCAAAAATGCAGCTTTGGCAAATTTTGAAAGTGTAGCTTAGGCAAGAAAATCATTTCTCTATCTTTGAAGCAATATTTCCCCTAATAAAAAAAGGTGCTGACTCAGCAAAAAGAAAATGCCATGATTTTTGTCTATAAAAGTCAACAAATACAAAAAGTCAATAAATACAAAACATAATTTTTTCCTTTTGTATTCAAATTGATAGAATATGTGCAAACACAACAGACAGAAATTAAATCTAAATCAAGAAATAAATGTAAGTCTTCTGCGGACCCCTAGCCCTCCTTGTTCTGGACGGGGGGAGAGATTCTGAAAGGACGCCCTGGATAAAAATGTTTACCACATTTTTGTAGCTTTTACTCTTAAAGGCGGGTAATTTGGAGATAGGCCTTCAATGTGTTAAATACAAAACCGTTAAACGAGAAAAACAAAAGTCGAGAGGGGGGGGGGGGGGCGACTTGCAAACACCCCCCCCTCCCCTGAAGAGAGGGTCAAAGAATTGCCGAGGCACAGTTCGTTGGGATTCATATTTTATGTAAAAACATCGTGATTTGAAGGCGACTGAACCGCGTGGAAACTCCAACTCTCTTTGGTCAATTGTTTTTGAGAGAAATTTACCAACAGTCGTTCTTCGTTCCATAAAAGCATGTTATCGCAAGGAAATGAAAGTAGGACTTTAGATTGTTGGCCTTCAAATTTAATCAGTAGTTCTGTGCCTGGACAACTCTTAAAACCGTTTTGTGAACAGGCGCCACTCTAACGACAATTTGTATTGAGTTATTTGTTGAGACATTTTTAGAAAGGGGAGGGAGGGGTGGTGGAGTTACAATTATTAGTTTTGATCAAGGCTCAATTACAACTTTAAGGACAAAAGTTCAGCATTAACCCTACTTTTCGGCTTAGATACTTGGTTGCTATTTCAGAAACATTGTCCGAAAATAAACGCTTTCGTGAGGACGTAACTTCATTCAACAATTCGTTCATACTGTCATCTGACATTAAATCAGTTAATTAGCTTGTTGTTAGTCATTATACTAAGAGTCTCGTGAAATTGTCTAAAACGCCTCCAAGTACGGCAGAAAGGAAGTTCATGCGACCAATGTAAACAGGAACAACAAAAAAAGCTCTGTGCTCTTAGTTGGGAACCATTTATTTCTTTTTTAGAAATATGAAATGTTGAATCTGGTTTAAACAAGGCTAAAATTTTCAGATTCGTCTTATTTTGGACACTGACTGAACGAATACCCAAACAGGAAGACAAATGTAATGTGCATTTTCAACCTGCGTGGGTAAGTTGACTGTTGGCTTAACGGCTAATGACCGTCATTATTTTTTAAATGGCGGTCTTCCTTTTCGACACAATATTGTTCAACAGGCGGGCTTAGTTCCGAAAATCTTGTTTACTGTTTAATTAGCCTCGGTGTTGGTCTGGTTGTTACTAGTTTTACAATCTGAAGACAATCTCGCCAAGAAACAGTTTCGTGAATAAAAGAAAATGTGGCATTCAATATTTGGTTGACAAGATTGTTTCGAGGTCTAGGAACGGTTACTAAGAACAAAACGGAAATATCCGCTGGCTTAAAACCAAAGTCTATTGTTAAACACAAACTATTACGTTAAGTGACTCAACGTAATTGATCTAGATTATTGTGTGGTGCTACTGAGGGGGGAGGGGGCTGTAGTCACCCCAATTATTTCTCGTCATTCATCCATTCATAGTTTCTATGTTAGAATAATTGCTATGCTCGCAGCCCTTTCAATATCAATTTCGTTCCGATAGGCCTGTAGCACAAATGAACGTTCATGCTTCATCTACGTACAAAAGGAACTCACCTGGCTCTCAACTTAATGATTAATTGTTTCTTTGAGATGATATATTGTTTTTCATTGATTAATGAATCTTATTAAAACGGTATTTACGCAAAATACTGCTTTCAATAGCATTAGTTTTGATCAAGACTGAAGAAAATAGTTCACAGGCATTGAACGAACGATGTAAACAAAGAAGATAAAGTACACTTTTTGTAGCTTGTAATGCCGGCTATGACCATGGTTACACTGCATTTAACTCCGCGAGGCGAATTGACGAGCCATTTGTCAATATATACTTCATCGTCCAATACTCGCTGACTAGATTCTACTAGAACGTTTATAAATGTAGAAGTATAGGTAAATAATGAGCCGGAGAAGCTGTTTTTTGATGAAGGGAAGTTAACAGTTTCTTAATTACATGACCCACAGGTGAACACTTCTGGAGGATGTTGGGGATTCCTTAAGGATTCACATGGTTGGACGACTTTATAAACTTCCGCAGCCTTTTCAGTTTGGTAATATTGTCACTGCTGCCTATAGTACAACTACAAAGCTTTCTCCAATTTACTTCAGTTTTTGCATTCTTGCCAAGTTTTGCTTTTGTGAACATAGAAGAAAACTGTATCATTAGAAACTCACGAGTATTTTGCAATACATTGAACGAATTATCAGTTTCGCACATAGAGGCTTTTAGATTTTACTGCCAAATGCTGCTGCTATAAAGATACATTTGCATTGAGACTCATTTCTTATATAGGGTCAACATGGCGCTTGCTAATTTTGTGCTAGACTTAGATCGACGAAATTAGACTTTTTACTGCTCAACTGCGTAACAGTTCCTCCGTCTCCAGACCTGTAAGTTTGTTCTTTAAACTATTTACTTCTTATATCCGTTTTGACTTTTAGTTTACAGAGAAAATCCATTCAATCAATCAGTCGAACAGTTATTCAGTCAGTCAAGTATAAGATTGAACAAGAATTAATAACTGCCTTAATTAAGTGCTACAGAAACGTGTAAAGTAGCTATGAATCCTGGCTTTTAAGAGTTGTAGTTTGAGTATACTTATAGAACACTATTCGTTTTCCAAAACATGGATCTCCCGTCTGGAAAAAAGTTGGTTTGAACCTTTAGACTCACTAGTTAATAAAAGATTAATGACCACTTTTTTTGGCAACTGTTAATCACTTTCCGGGTGAGTTCGTGTTTGTTAATTCACTAAATGATTCACTGCATGGGCTAGCTATAGAACGATTGTTTCTAACCATTAATAATTGTCTTCAAGATGAGCAAATGAATTGTCATACTACCGATGGTGTTTTATAACACCTGATTTAAAAGATAGAACCAAGTTGTTCTCAAAGCTAGATTTCAAAATAATTCTGTAAAAACTGGTTAAAACTTTTAATAAAAGAAAACTCGAGTTTGAAAGCGGTGCAACTGATGATTGTTTTTATATAAAAAATAAAAAAAGAATGCTTCTGCAAAACAAGCTGGCGATGCTTTTTTACGGAATCACATGCCCAAAAACCCTTGGAATAAATGAAAAGAGAAAGAAAAGAAAATCGTCTAGCAATCTTTCTAATCACATTTTGATTCTGTTCTTTTTAATGGCATATACTCTATGTAAAACAACAGTTCTTTTTGGTAAAGCTTTTAACAACAAGGAATGAAAGAGAAAATTTAGGTTTCTTTCAACATAAGCTTAGTTCACGGCGTGCTGTTCTACGATGTAACGTTTTCAGAAAACGGCAACAAATACAATTTGTTGAGTACGAAAAAATAGTTTCAGTTTCATTCAGCCTGATGTTTCTCAAAACGTATAAGATTCAGAAAGAAGCAGTGTTTGAGATAACAGCGCCTTCGCGTACATTTTTACGTCATAGTTTCCAGTTTTCGTTTGGAACCTTGAAAGGCCTTGTTTAATCGATGTTAGGATATCCTGATCAGCCGGTATCATGGACTGCGTGAAAAACGTTGGAAATGGCCAGATTCTGTCGAATAATCGGGGGTGGAAGCGGAATCTTGAATCATGAATCACGGCTAAAAAAATAGAAAATAGCCCCCTTGTTCAGAAATTCAAGACTTTTTTAAACCCGTTGATTTCCGTTCTTGTGAAATTAAATTCCATCTCCTCTTTCGCTTTAATTTTCTTCATTTGAAAGTCATTTCCATTTAATTCGCCTTTTCTTAACTTGCAATGCCATGGAGCGTTGATTTCTTGTAATAAGCTAAGGTAGCTGGTGAAATCGGCATAAACAGTTATTTTAACGGCACAGACTAGAGGGTCAGGTCCAAGCAAAGTTCGGAACTATCGATATCGAGTTGGTGTAGAAAAGGTTTAGGTGGAAGTTTGAACCACTCAAGCCAGGTTAGTGCAGCAGCTCGGTCGTACAGAAACTTACACGTATCGACAATGGTCGTTAGCCATCATTCCTTTGTGTCTCAAGATAAACACTCAACACAACATGGACCTTGATAGAAGCACGCTCATCAAGCCTCGTTTTGGTGTGGCACTCTTCGTGTCAATCTATCAAAAGATTACTATGGAATGCTGTTACGAGTTGCTATAACAGCTACTTATTATCTAGCGTGGGAAACAGGTCAAATATTTTGATAGATTGACATGAAGAGTTTCAACGTAATATAAGGGGTTTTACAAGTGTTGAGTGACTTTTTGGATCTTTTGTTAACACACGCTGCAAATATATGATCAAAAGACAATTGTGTCTTAAACCTTAGCCGTCATTTACAGCTGTTCGGTGAGTCCCTCTCTGCCCCTGCATGATGACCGTGTACCAAAGTAGACTTTTTACAAGCCGCAGAGGTCCTACTATATAACTAGCTAGTATATAATATTATTATACGTTTACAATTGTTGAAGGAAAGAACAGTAAGGCTAAAGATCTGTTTCGAGAGTGCAGTCTCCTCTCGTCAAGCGTTTGCAGTTAATATTTTCAAATTTGCCCATAATTGGCAGTTAAACCAGCTTCCAAAGCAATTTGATAGCTGTTTCAAGTATATGCCTTAGTGAATACCATTATTATACAATAAAAGAAACTCTTCTCGTCAAATTCTACATATACCATCTTGTAGGACAAATGTAGGTAACAAACCATCTCTTTCACTGCATCGAAAGTCTGGAGCAAAGTTCCCATGGCTTTAAGATCACTCAGGTGCTCAATCTCTTTCCAAAAGAAACAAAGAATTACTTGTTGCTTCTTCAAATCAAGAAGTATTCTTAAAATTTAACAATCCTTAATTCAAATTATACTTAGTTATTACTAGGTTTTACCTTCCTTCCTTTTATTTTCTTTATTCACTCAAACATAATGTCGAAATTTTACTACTAGTAAGGCTAACTCGACAACTTAACTCCCCAGTTTACATAGCCTTTAGACACTAGTGAGTCACTGAAGCCATACCTTTACTTTAGTTAATTTAACTCGATATCCAGAAGAAATTATCAGCTGTAAATGTCTTATAAAATGTGTTTAAATAAAAAGATTCTGTTTCTGTTTCAGACTCCGTGCGCATGTTCAGTAACTCGCGCCAGAGTCGTGCTAGTTTTGCAAGACTGTAGCACAGCGTTTGAAGCTCGTCGGAACAAGAGGAAAATTCTGGTCAATTCACATTTGATGACGTCATTGGTTACCAGCGCACGCGTCCGCTTCTCAATATGTTTCCCCTGGTAAAATATAGTTTGTGTAGTCTGACCTTTGACCGGACGTTGCTCATGAATGTAAAGAATTTATTTTGTTACCGTATGCATTATTAAACTGACGTTCATTTTAAGGCTTTGTGTTTTTAGGAGTTTGGAGATGAGACTGTGAGATCTTACATAACTACAATAAATTCTAGATACTTGGGACGTGCTAGACAAGCTGACCTGACCGACACGACAAAGAATCATTGTTTGTAAGACAGGAAATTTTCTCATATAGTTTTTAGGTCACTTCCACAGAACAAAATTGGTGTTAAGTGTTTTCCTGAAGTAGGCATTTAATAGGTTCTGTATAGTAATGATTTCTTAGAAATACAGGAACATCAGACGGGGATCAGATGGAATTTCTCGGAAAATATTTGATCTGTAAGGTGACCCTAAATGGACTAAAGAATCCGCGGGGTTGTGGTGTGTGTTAATGTAATGCAATGGACATGTAAGAAAAAATGTAGTTTCAGCATCACGGCTTTGATAGTAAAAGTCTGAAGCTTTGGGTCTTTGAGGTCTTTCGGTAGCTTTAACTGATACAACAACTGTTGCCCTACTCCTGGTTGATAAAGATAGAGGTGATAATAACGATAATAAAATAATGATAAAAATAACAATGCGAAAAACACGATCAGGGATAATAATAACAGTAATAAAAAGATTATAAGTAAGTTAATGGGTAAGTTAATAAATGAATAAGACTGAAAATATTAGACTTTTTTTCAACTTGTTTCGTATGAACAATTTAACACCATAAAAGAAACGTTTTTGTGGTCAACCAAATCTGTAACGAGGTATTGGCTATATTGCACTCATGTTTTTGTAATCGGAACTTCTACGTAAAAATTATATTTTTAATTTTCTTGGCTAAATAGCAAACAAAATGAAAAAACTTGGCAAGTATGTGGTGTTTTTTTTTATTTTTTTTTTTTATCTGTAACAAAAGCCACCGTAAGTGTATTAATCGGACTGGGAATAAAGCTAGTGAAGGTAGCGGTATGGGTAACGTTTAAACAAGAAGTTAACAGGAAGAAATTAAAAAAAAGAGTTTTTTTGTTCTAATTTTGAAAACGGATGAGATGGTAATTGCGGGTTGTTTGTTAAAAAAAAAGTGCCTAATAAGATATAGAAACAAATACTGGGGTATATTGCATGGCGTTTACGTGGCAAAATGCAAGCACGTAGCTTATCCTTATTTGGGAAAAGAATTCTCAAACTTTTGAGGAGCACAACGAAAAAGCAATCTGTTATTAAAAACTTTACAAGAACAGTAAACTCGATATTTAGCTTACAATAAAACAGCAAGGATATTTAGCTTTCACACTCACAGTTATAAATAAAACGTCGAACAATTAGTGGAACTACATAAAAACGATTATTTTATGGATAAAGTTAACTACTTATTTCTGGTCAAGCGAGCAAAATTAATTTATTGAACGGATGCTCAACTCGCTAAAAAGTGTGCATAACTACAGAAACGCACTTTATTCATCATCAATGATCCAATACACTTACACATGAGATATGAAAATGTAAAGATAACTAAGAAGATGGTAAATTATGTTTACAACTCATGGAAATTTAATTTATAACATCGGTATCTTTGTACTGTTTTTGAGCCTGGAGGCTGGGTAGTTTTCAAGTAAAAATACAATAAACTTGATTTATCTAAAGTTTTGAGCAATTGTAGCTGAGCTCGACAAAACTTTTTGAAATAAGTGACCTTTGCAAACGTAGCTGCGCAAAGAGGCTTAGGAATAGAACTGAATGAAATAAAAGTAGATTTTAATCAATCAATCAACACTGATGCTTTACTGACATAACATTCATGACGATAAATGCTTTGTTGACATGACTTTTCGGTATTACCAAAGCTTAAATTCTAAAATTGTAAATATACAAATCAATTTTAAAAGACATGTACGTAAGTATATAAAAAGAGTTGGTCTTTCTTTGATGCAAGAGTATTTATAAACAGTTAAAGCAATGTATGGGGTCGAATTAGCTGACGGTTAGCAAATGTGTTTTCGAGCCAAGATCAGGTGATCAGAAAGCGTCAAGTTGCTAAACATCTTTAGCAGAAGTATTGTTAACTAAAGATTGTTTCAGCTATATATGCAAAAAGTGTAGACGAACAAGACGGTTTAAACTGTGCCTAAGGGAACAAAAAGAGAAGTTTACTTAATTGACCCTGTTCATGCCTTAAGAAACTTATTAACTCAGTCGTGTCTTGTACGTTCTCTGCATATTGCGCCAAAATCAATCGCGGCCCAATATTAATAAATATTAAACTCCTTGGACGAACAAGACAACAACTTCGATCTAGTTTGTTTTCTTGCCGCGCTATATTTGTAAATTGTGGCAACAGGAGTCAAAACTGAATGACAATACACATGAACTGTTTTGATTTTTTTTCCCAAACATAACAACATAATAAACATAGCGTGGTTGGCTAAAAATACAAATATTCAGCAGAGCATTGTTGAACAACCAATTATATTAATAACGTTTCTTCAAAGACGACCAAAGTTTATCATTATATCTTCGTTGCCGAAAACACAACAATGGACAATTAGGTTTCGACTCAGTAAAGTCTACAAGAGACTCGGATTTTTATTACCAAACTAATGCAATCGTCGAACCAAAGATTTTTCTGTCAGGCTTAGTTCAAGTTCAATACTGTGTTGGTAGAGACGCCAAGATAGGGAGGCTGTCTTCATGTGTGTTGTTTTACTTTACTATACACGTGATTTTTTGTTCGGTCTTGGCTCAGAAACAACGTCTCTAAGTAGTCAGTGTTTAGAGCTCCCTCCGAGATTTTTCTTTTGAAACTTTAAGAAATGCCAGACGTAATGGCACCAACTGAATATTAATCATATAGAACATGAATTGTTTTTGAAAAATAGTTTTACAAAACAGCTTAGTTGGTGTGAAAGACTTAAAGTTTGATACAGAAAACCTGCCGTCATGGTTTATCTTGTGTTTCATTTCACTTGGAAAACAAATACTTTCTCTTCGATTTTCAAACAAATTAAAAAAAAATATCGAATAACGCTAGTCAGTATCTTCAGCGAGAAGAGTTGCAGTTCGGCTAAGTTTTTTCAAGTATATGTTCCCCCAGGTTTTCATTTTCAATCAGTAATTGCACGGATCAAAATGCCCAAAGTCTCGATTTCTAAATATTGCTTTATTTCAAGGATTTCGCTATGCATTCTATGTTCTTACAGAAAATAGGCGAGGCTTAAACGCTAAATAAAATTTACAGCCATTAATTTTAGTAGGTCCTTTTTATAATAAATCTATAAAATAAAGAAATGTACTAAGAATTAAACTAGCCTATTGACTAAAGTACAAGTTTGCTCTCTAGAACGAGTTTGGTGCATGTAGGGCTTTTTACCTTCACGATAAGTACTCATAAAATTTGGTATAACCAAAACAAGAACTGTTTCTAGGGTCGAATGGAAAGAAATTGACTCGCACTTCTCTTTATGCTCAAGTCATATATACTAATCATTTTTTTTAAGTCCGTGAAGAAATGGATGAAGTTTTATATCAGCTAAAAACTAAATGCATACCCAAGCGATGCTGCATATCATATTTTACACTACGAGTCAGAGAAAACCTAGCGCATGTGACACACAGAGCCAAATAACCCTAAAACATATTATCAACAGTATATATTAAACCAGCCAACTGGATATGTTGATGAGGCGGCCTACTTACAGGATCTTTAGCCGCCAAACAGTGGCTGTAATAGTTACTTGTACTATACACTATTTTCTTAATTATAAAAACGTCTTATTTTTGGCCCGATCGCGAGGCTATAAATGTTCCTAAGTATTTTGAGGGTTTTAGCCTGAAATGTTGTTAAAATGTATTCATACGTGTCTAGTTTGGAACGCTTTTGTTACAAGGACAACTTGTTAAAAACAAGGCTCGAGAAACGAACTGGTTGTTCAACAAAAACGTGTACTCAAACGTCCCGGAAGCATTTAAAACTATAAAGAAATCAAGTTAATGAATTCCATGGTTTTGTATCATAAAATAACAAAATTAAATAAAATTCTCGGCCATTCCAGTCTTCAGCCACGTGCACAGGTAGGCGTTCCGGCTTAGCCTGCTCTTAAATTTTCGCCCTTTTTCATCCTGACGTACTTATAAAAAAGGTTTCTTATACAAAAAAAGCTTGCTTCTTTTCTCGCTCCAGTGACTGAATCTTTTCTTTGTGCTGTTTTATCTAAGTGCATCAAAAACGCTTCCTAATAAAAGACTGATAGTTTGAAATAGAATTAGTAAATTAAAACAACAAGATTTAAATTGACGTTTCGGCATCCTCTCGATGCCATAATATGTCATTAGCAAAACCTTACTGATTGAAATAGAATTAGAAATCAAAACTGCTTTTGATAAGACCATTTTTTTACTTGCTGTATTTCAACTAACTTAGTCCAGTTAGAAAATTTTGACTGGTTCTAAGGTTTTATGCCTAGTTGCAAGCTGATAATATGTTAACAGTCCTTAGGATGTTTTTCGCCCAAGCGTTGTATAAGGTACACAGTATTCTTGTTTTCTATAGCATCACCATTGCGGGACCCTCGTTTATTGGACCGAGCGTAGAATGAGGGAAGTACTGGGGCGAGTAAGGTTGTTCTTCTGTCTTCATACGTAATGTATGCCCCTGGGGGGAGGTCTTGAGACAGCTTTGCACTGGTGAGCCTTTGGTAGACAAAAGAAGAAAGATTAAGATGAGTTTTTCGCATTTCGAAGACGGAGTCTGCTCGTGTCGGCGGAGCCATTGGATTTACCCACTATTTCTGATAACCTTTTCTTCCCCCTTCTTGAGGGTAAGATGGGGGGATGGGGGAGGGGGCGGTGGGGGAGGTTGTTGCATCCACCCCTCCCCCTAGTTTCTGGTACGGCCCCCCTGGGTAAAACTTTGTAGCTCTTACTCTTAAAGGCAAGTAAATTGAGGGGGGGGGGGGGGGGGGTTGGGTATAACCAATAGTAAGTCATTATATCTAATCATAACACTGCCCATCCAATCGACTAGTAGGCGATACAATACAACACGATACAATACAAGTTAAATGTGATTAGTATATACCAGCTCGGCTACGCACGATTTGATTGGTTTAGAAATAGTAGCTATTAGACGATATTTACCTCCGAAATAGTAGATAATGACATCAAAACAAAATGGCGGACGGAAGTAGTTAATTCGCGTCCGTTTGGGATCACGATACTGAAAAAGTTTGCTCTGAAAACACGGGAAGTTCAAAACTGCATTGTTTTACGCCATTAATTTACGACATTTTGTAGTTACTGACAAACTGTCAAAACACGTTTGTTTCGTATGTATGTATGCTCACGTGTATGTCTCGCCATGCTAAGTGACTCAAGTAGTAAAAGTGTTTTTTTTTCTTAAAAGTCTTTCGTTTTCTTGACAGGAACAGTCACCTCACTGGTATATACTCTAACGCTTATTCTATTTCATTTTCGTTGGATAGTGGTTTAATGAATATCTACCTCAATTGAAATATAATAAGTGTTAAACATACACTTAGCTATGTGAGATATCGAGGGGTTTTATTCAGACGGGATCTAAATTAGGGTCTGTGAAAACAAGCCAGCTAACTTACAGGTATATCCACAAAATTAAAATGTCTTTGCATTATCAATTTACTATGGATATATAGACTATAAAAATAGGTAGTATTTTAGTCGATACTACAGACAAGTAGATTATAATGACATTTCCTTGACATGAACAACACTCCACAAACATTCACAGGGATACCTTTCATTAGTAGTTATTGTCACTGTATTTTAGATTCCTTACATTGAACTCACCTGGGACAGATTGACTCATTTCATCCATGTCCTCGTAGGAAGAGGGAGACCCGCTTGACTGGGACATCTGATCAACAAGCTGCAGATTGAATTTGAAACCGTTAGCAGCAATGGCATAAGGAAAAACGAACTCACGGTTATCATTAGGGCCCAATTGTTCAAAGGCCAATTAGCACTAACTCAGGGTTCAAATTGTAACCAACGTCCTTGTTTCAAACTTTACAAGGAAAATATAATTGAGCTTTTACTTTAGGACTGACAAGTATTTTTCCGTGGAAAATCAATCAGTATTTTACAAAAACCGTAATTTTTCCGTATAGAAGAAACTACTGCTTGAATTTTTGGTTAACCCTGGGTCAAAGTTAACCATCATTTAATAATTCCAGCCCAGAACTACAATAACGTTATAATGGTTCTTGGCAGTGGTATTTGAAGTAGTAATGGCAAAGTTAAAACTAATGTCATGGCTACTGTTAACACAAGTACTTTATTCTTTCAAACTTTAGGTCAAAAAACCGTGCAACAGTCGTGCCAATTAAACTTGCTTTCGTTGGATCAGAAAATCGTTCAAAAAAATAAGCGTCAAAAAAGCTCTTAGAAAAACGATCAAGACTTAGAGAACATAAAGATTAATGATGTGATGGCAAATCGAAATCTTGTGCGTTGATCACTAATTTTTCTTTTAGCTCGTTGAGCTTAAATTATTGCTAACGCTATACGATTGATACTCATGATAATGCTAACAGCTAGTAATACTGATAACAATGAAATTGATAATGAGGACTAGGCTTTACCATGAGTTAACAGCAAACTAGAAAACAGCTAAACCTAAAATCTTTTATCATTGAAGTAACATGCTGCTTTGGTACTTACATCGATTATTTCTTGGTCACTTGGAATCGACTCTTCTGTTGTAAAAGAAAAATAAAAGGTTAACTTTTGATGAAATCTAAACCGGTTTTCATATACAAATTCACCAAAGTGTCAACACGAAATCAAAATCTATCTTAATCAGTTTCAATGCCTACCGTCTTTAACATCCACTTCAAATTCGGCTTCCACCACTCCAGGCAAGCGGCCCTTAAATAAAAGACATAACTTCAGGCTAAGATAATAGAGGGTGGGAACGAGGGGTCATACTAGATCCCATTTAAGTCAAAGCTTTACTTGAATTGCACCAGGACTAACAGGAGAGCATGCTCTGTGTAGAAAAAAGCTTGAGCGAGCATACTTCAGTTGGCATTCCACAGAAACAACGTGATATATAAAGCATTCCTCTTTGGCCTATGCCAGCTGCTCCTAGGCTAATTAGCACTAACCCGGAATTAATTTTATAACCTACGTTCTTATTTTCACCATTTGAGCTGTAATTCTGGAATTGATAGTATTCTAAAAGAACGATACACCTTTCCTTATGTCTAACGTCTTATCGCATGTTTTAATTGTTTTTATGGTTCATTTTAGGTTAGGCTCACCTGCTCGTATGTCTTTGGGCAAGGCGTCGTCATCACACCAACAGGCGACAGGGGCTCTTGCTTTATAGCCGAGAAAGGCCCAGGGTATGTCATGACACCGATATCTGTAAAACCAAACAATCTGAGTATGGTGGAACACATCATGAAAACGAGAGACACGTACAGGAAATAGGACTCGAATACCCCTTCGATGTCTGTCACCCGGGACCTACAGTAAAACGACCTTATCCAGAAGACACGAAGGTCTAACCATTTACCTGTGCCGAAGCAAGGGCAGCACCTTCTCCTCAGTTCTCAATTTAAGACCCTGAGTGAAGGTCCGGCCAGGAATCGAACCCAGGCCTCCCGCGCAGCAGTCTGGCGCCTAACCAACTGGGTCTACCCGTGTGCTGAGAACAAACTAGTTCCCAGTCCTATTTGATTTTAATTTTTCAATGACTGTACTTTAGCGTCAATAACTCGCCACATCCCTCGCCCAAGTTCCTTTCTATTGTTGACACAAACCTTTCATTTCTGGCCGTCCACTCTGGTCATAATAGGGGCTGACGTAATCATGGTCACGTGGAAGGTGAGCGAATGATTGGATGGCCGTCACACAATAGCCTGAGAAACCAGGGTAGCCGAAGAATGGATTCGGTTCGTATGGTGGTTTTGGAAATGCGTAAAAGGGTCTGTTTGCGTGCGCCTGAAAGACAAACAAAACAAAATGAATCGCTGTTCCTTTCAAAAACTTGCTTTAGATATTGAATATGAGTAACCACAACGAAAAGGATTCTATCGCCAGTAGAGCTAGAGGTAGGACCAAATTTTTCCTACGGCTTTCACGCAATAACTCTTTCCTAAGTTGATTTATAAGTTTTCCGGGTTGGTGCGAATACAGATTTGACAGGAGAAAGACTTGCTAAAAAAAGCACAACGATTGAAGGGTTAATATCAAAAAATAAAACATTTATAAACAAGAACACCGCGGGCTTTGAGCTGCACTAACGAGTCTTCAATGAACGAAACAGTAATGTCTGTAGATTGAGTATTTTTGCTCTACAAGCTGAGGGACTTCGGTTAATTGTTGATTACTCAACGGTTTAATGCTCCTTTTTTTATAAGTAGAAGTTAATTTGGCCGAGTCTCGTTCTTAAATGCTCGCCGATTCAAATTGTTCAAGATCAACTTGTTCTTATTTCAAAGTGTTGTTTAGATCAAAAAGAAATGTAAGCGTTAGTTTTTGTCGCACACATACAATGTAGTTCAAGGCATATACTTGTATATACTGTCGTGTACAGTGCCATAATTTGAGGAAATGATGTTTGAAAGACGGAAAAACTTACGAACCATATTTGTATTGTAAAGATCGAAGCTTGCTAAAGTGTTAAGAAGAATAAGCTTTCGAGCCCGATCCGAGCTTCATGCATCTTGTTCTTAAAATATTCTTAGAAAAATCCCATCGAGCCTAATGTTTTTCTTGTAAAAATGTTCTTATTAAAAAGCGTGTATGGTGCTTCTGTTTCTTCTAGACATATTCTGAAAACTTCGGTTTTGCATTATGTTTAAATGCTCGCTCGTTTGAGCGTGAGACAGCTTGGTATTCTGGTATGGTATATGCTGCTGACGTGTCGTTTTGAGATTTGGCTTTTACTCTGTAAGCGCTAAATTCTTGTCAGGTTTCAAACGTGTAATTAGTTTTACCTATAGTTGCTCTTAGGACCCAGCTTGGACACAAACTAGTTGAATCACTAAAGCATTGATTAAAACAGAGATAGGTTCATCTTATAAGACACCCATTAGGCTTTGAAAATTTTTTTATTAAAAGAACAAAGAGCCATCAGAGGCTTTGAGTTTCGATAGCCGAGTAAGGTTTCGATCCCGTGTAATGTTTACTAATATGCGAAACCATTTTACAAAAGTTTAAGATGTTTCATGGAGTTAAACCAACTATGTACGCAATAAAGTCACAAGCAGACGAGCAATTGATACTACACGATCCAACGAAGAACACTCAAACACTCCAACAGTTTGTCTTCAGTGTAAAGAAACAGTTCCCATCACGTCTGTTTTATTACGTTATTCAGTTCGTTACCAACAAACAATTTGACACAAATGATATAATTCCTGTTCCATTTTTTATTTCAGAAAAAAAGAACTGAAACGTTTCGCAAAAAAATAATGAAAGCCGGGTTTTGTAAAAGAATGAAAACTATAATAAAAGCAGCAGTTATTAGCTATAGAGGCTGTTTTTTTTTCTTTTTTTATAGCGCTAACTAAAGCTCATACTCCAAAAACAGTTAGCATCCAGCAATTACCAAGGTTAACATCAGCACAGAAACAGCACTGGAACCTTGCTTAAAGCATTGTGAAAAAATATCGTTGAACCAACTGTTGACCCTAAATTAAACGTATCGATAAGCGGAGTGAAACTTTTAAAAATCATCGATGCTGACACAAATGAGAAATTATTCAAAGCAACTATAAAGCATTACCACCACGCCGTTTTTTACTGATTCAGATGAGTTAAAGCCAGCCGTTTATCGATAAAAGCCGATACACAATGCTTTCATCAGCGCTGATAGTTGATTTTTGATGCGGCGCTTCAACTCTGAAACTCAAGTCCGCATTAGATCAAATTCAGCAACCAATACTTTAAGCTTAGAGCAGAATAACATTAACGCCTTGCAGTTATTAGTTATAACATTTTTTTCTAAAAACAAAAATTGCAAAATGGATTGTGGATTGTGGATGAAATCTTTTCTTATGCCTTCCTTCTACAA
>JAOBAT010081530.1:27367-42828 GCA_026413305.1 Hydrozoanthus tunicans
TTTTTTTCTAAAAACAAAAATTGCAAAATGGATTGTGGATTGTGGATGAAATCTTTTCTTATGCCTTCCTTCTACAAATGTCTTTCGCCTAATGAATCAAAGTTGAGTTGAACTTCCCGTGTGCCATATATGAGAAACAAAAGAGGCACGAACCAATATTTTACCTCCTCATCTTCAAGGTATTTGTTATCCAAGGGCTATTTGTTAGCCGATTTCCTAGCCCATTATCAGGTTCAACTCATTTGGCATGATATTGAACATTCGATAAGATAGAGGGAAAAGACCGTATATATAAGTAACAATAAGCTTTAAGCCTATATATTTCGATATGTTTGACCATCTCCTTATTTCTTATCAATTTTTGTTCTTCATCCTCTGAAAAGTTCTTGTAGCTTTGCATTAAAATCGATCAATTAGTCATTGAAATGGTAACACATTTAGTGATAGGGCAACTCATTAAAGGCAAAACAAGCCTTGTATTGGCCAATATTTAAGAACAATTTAAGAACATGTTGAGGCACGCGCCCGACCGATAGCAAAATTGTTTTTCAAATTTTGCTGGAAATCGTGTCAGGAAGATTAGCCAATCAATGATAAATCTGCTGGGATGAATTGATCAAAAACGCGCTCGCCAAGCAAATCGTTTTCTAATACATGTAGTTCAATACCTTATTCAATTTACGCCACCGAGAAAAAAAAAACAATTTCAGAAAAATTTGCGACTCGAATCGCCAAAAAATGGATAAAAAGGAGATGTCAAATTAAATTTTGCGCTGCTAAAACGGTACACTGGTTGCATGTAAGGCATTGTTGTCTCTTGGCGTTTCTTATGGTGATTTTGTGATCATGGTCCGTGACTGTTTCGTTTCCGTTTAGAAAGAAGTATAATTTACCTTTAAGACTTCTTTGTCCTCTTCACTTGTTCTCTGGGGACGATTGGTGGGGCCCGAGCTTGGTCCTGTGTTTGGAGATTAAACAAACACAATGACTATTTTACAGAAAGAAAATCAAAGAAAAATTTCCGCCTGGGTCAGTTGACATGTTTCTGTTCATGGGTTGAATCATTCTTGCCACACCCTTCACGCTCATTGATAACTGTATACTTCTGGTGATAATTTTTGCCGCAAATATGTGAACTTTCCGCGTTGGAAAGACTACAATACAGCAGGAGCAAATCAAATCGTAGTAAAGGTTTTTCAAGTTCACTTTCTGTTTGAAGATTTCAATTTCAAATATGGTTTCTTTCAATTTCATTTTAAAGGTGTCTTGTGAACGAATGACTGTACATTTGTTTGTAACTGTAAGTTTATATCATTGTGAAAATATATAGTAGATAAACACATTACATTTATGAATTAAATCGTAAAGCTTTGTTAAACGAAAAAACAAACAAAGAATACGATTGGTATTGCCGTTTTTGTACAAAGGACATATAACGAGCGATAACGTTTAAATTCGAGGCAAACTGGTTTTTGCTTCTCGTATACTTCTATTTCCTTGTACGTGCTTGCTAATTAAATTCTCCCAGATTTTTCAGTTTTTACGTGAACCTTTATATTTTTGATTACTTCAAACTTGTTTTGAGTCATCTCAGACTGCACATTTTGTCAAGCATATCTGAATCATGTTATAACACTACTTTCTAGTTAAACGGTAGCTGGAGGCCGTTGCAAAGACTGGATAAATAAAAAACATGTAATATTCTAGGAAAAGGCGCGACATGCTGTGAATTGGAATTGTTTAGTTTAGTTAGTACAAAGTCTGGATTCCAAGCTCGTGAATTTGAGTTTCCCAAAAACTGTTAACAAACCGCTCTGATTTCTTGAGATGAAAGAAACAGATACAGGAAAAGGTCTTGATAATTGATTCAAAAGCACTTTCTACGATTGTATCACGGTTTTGTTCAAGTCAAATTTGAATAAAATTCAAAGGAGTTAAGTGTAAGAATAAACAATTCCTGGTTCAACCTTGTCGACGCGATATTTCGAAGAAACGGCGGAACTCGATCTTTGGCGAAGGAAATTGTAAGAGTGGCTAAACTTGTCTGGCCGTCCAAGGTTACAAGCATTACTTATATTCATTGCCAATGCTTATTAATTGTGAGGACATAGATTTTAAATCACGAGCCAAGCAACAGGAAGTTAAAATCCAAACCTGGTTTATACAAGAAAACAATTGCCCTGATCACAGTGTGTGACATTAACTAACTCTATAGAAACTATATACAGGCTTACAAAACAAGTAAAGAATCACAGAAATGTTATCACAATAAGTGCCGTTTAAAGTTTTGTTCAACTAAAATTGTTTTTATTTGATTGATCACTCAGCCACAATGTTAAAAGTTGTACGACCTACTTTTAGTGTGGAAGCGAGTTTCATGTGCTTTCCTGTCGGTCCTTTCGCACATGCGATAAACCTTGAATGCGTCTCTTCCTCTAGTTTGCCCACGAGACGGTATCTCGACGATGTCAGGAAGTGCATTCAGCGCACATCTGAAGTTGGCCTTCCAACGGCGGGGATCTGGTCTGTCGAGTCCTTCTCTAAAGCGGCCGGTATGTTCTGCCCAAAGGCGAAACAAGCATGCATCTTTGTCTAGACTCCAACCATGTCTTGAGGCGTGCTTCCAGGAGACTTTGAAGATTTTTTTGCTACGATCGACCCACTGTAGTCCCGGGGTAGCTCCGGCGTCTATCATTTTCTCCAACCAGGGTCGCAAGCGAAGACGCTCAACTGGCATTTTGGGTTAGTGTAAGAGACTGAGGTGATCGCGAGGTTCTGCTGTTTAGGGAAAAGCAAATCTGAGATTTTACAGACAAAAATGGTTCTTAACTGAACGAAGATGTTGAGTGCTTTCGAAAACCCAGCCTTGTGCAGACTGATTAGATTCTAGTGCTGAGCTGATTTTATACCTGTCGGGTATTCCCCGGTTTCGATACTCGGAATTTGCATAATATGATGTCACGAGCCAATTTTTGTCAATTCTCGTGACTGAGGCATTAATATACAAGCGGGCCGGTCATTGTGCCAAAAATAAGGAAATCAGACTCTAAGAAAGTCGCTTTTGTTTAATGTGTTCAAATTGGAGAAACGTCTGTTGCAAAACAACTTAGTTTGATCGTTTTGCAAACAAATTCGTCTCGAACTGATATCATGTTGTGAACAAACCCTTAGAATTGTTTAGAGTTTCCGCAATTGCTCAGACAAGCAAACTAAATCTAGTGATTTTATTCTGTTGACATTAATGCAATTGCAAATGATTCACAAGACAATAAAAACAAATAGAGTTCCATCGTTTGAGAAGTTTGCTACGATTGTAAGATAGAACTCTAGCTCCTACTCAGATTCAATGCGCAACTCTACCAAGAACATCTCAATAATCTTTGTGGTTGATATTGAACTAATTGTAATAATGGTGGGGATAATTTATCATGACATGGCGTTAAAGGACAGCGGAAGAGTGGAGGGGCTCTTGCATGCAACACATATCAAGGCCGGAAATAAATCATTTAGAAATACGTAACACATGTCAGAGGGTTCGGGCGGGCGACAGCAACGTTTAACAGCTAAATACAATCATACCGAAAAGTCAACATTGAACGAAAGTAATAAATTAGCTCGCAAAAGCTTCTTTTTTTTGTTTTCGTTTTCTTATTCCTTATCGAGAGTGTTCGGAGTGAATGAAGACACGTGTAAGCTTATTTGGCAGTTGCTAGAGAGATAAAGCTGGTACAACCTCAGTCTTATAGTCTATAGATGCGAAACCAATTAATATGCCATGCGGTGAGCTGAAAAAGACCTTCGCTCCAGCTAAGTCAAGTAAATCTGAACAGGTCAACTCAGGGACACTCATTGTTCCTCTTTGATACTAAAGCTACCATCACGGTAGAACTATGTCGAAAGCTAGTATAGCCATGAAGAAACTGCTCGGAAAAACTTTCGTTAAACGTTGTCTGGCAGAAATACCAGTTATAGTAAACTTCTTCAACTTATGAATTTAGAAAATGGGCGAAAATGTGCAATATTTTCTTTCAAAACGGACCGGCAGTAAGAATAACCGATGTAAAGAATTTTAATTTTCCTGTTTAGGGATTCATTATCCGGTTCTAAAGTTAGAAGGAATAACAGCATTTATTTCTGCTCTTCAAGACAAGCAAACTACTGGCCACTGTGCGGGTTTCATTAACTGCTTCAAAAATTAGAATGAATAACTTCAAGACAAGCTAGTAAATGAATCGTCTCCGCTTTATAGTCAATATAGGGTTTTATAAACTAGTTCAAAAGTTAGAATAAAAAACAAAATGAATGGTCAACTACTAGTTACATGGTTTCCAACAGCTGGTTTAATAGATTAGTTGAGGCAGTTTTGTTTATGTATCACTACATTTGATTTGGAGTTTGGTTCTGACCCCATAAGAGTTAAGATTACATTGTTTACACTTCATGAATTAATGTTAACAAGCTGGCTTAAGAAATTGAAAACGGAAAGATTACGTGAATTTCAAACTCCTAACCGAGTAAGAAATATATATGCAAAAGAAATTTTGCGCATTGCCTTGTTTTATTAAAGAATCATTTTTTTCCATCTAAACTAGAACACTTTTTTGCATAGCTGAAACAATCTTGTGTTAACAAAACGTCTGCTAATGGTGTTTAGCGAATTGACGCTTTCTTGTCAATTGATCTTGGCTCGAAAACACATTTGCTAACTGTGAGCTCGTCCGTTAGATAATTTTCGACCCAATAGGCATTGAAAATATTCTAACCATGCGGAATGTAGTCAGATTTTGCTGTTTCGAAAGTGTAGTATCGAGTTAACACACATGGAAAGGGTTACACGTATTGATTCTTTACTAGTTTTTGGCTCTCAGTTCTATTCTACTCCCTCAGCTGATGTTATTTCTGTAAACTTTGACGCTTGTTTACGCTATTTTGTTTCGACATGTTACTTTGATCAGTTTATAGCTTCGCCGCAGTGTATGTGTGAATGTGCAGAAAAGGGCAGTTTTTCTAATTCTTAAATTTGTTTGTTTAAGAAATTAAGGCCGTCGAGCTGTTGTCGTTGAGTCTACTTCCAACAACTGATAAGATGCAGTAATTGAGAATAGCATCCTGAAGTAAAGCACGGAGTACTTAATCTTGAAACAAGAGACCGAAAGGAAGTGTAGCAACTAAACAAGTAGTAGAAGCACTAATCCAGGGTTTGTTTCAAAGCTTACAGAGACTGATTTGAGCTGTAATTTTCGAGTTGACAATTTTTTCCCGGTCGAGAAAAATCTAAACAGTATTCTACAGAACAGTAAACCTTTCCTTAGAGACTTGAATCTCGGCTAAAGTTAACCAGCCTTGTAACAACCCAGCCAAAGTCTATAAGCTCACTTGGCCTGAGGGCGAATCGCTGATAGATAGTCAGTTTATTATCAGGGTCAAAAACATTGCAGCCTCTGGGTTACTTTCAGAACACACAGCAATTGAAATTTTGAAGTATTTCAAGACACTAAAAGTGATTTAGGAAATTTTAGTTGCAAAAAAAAAAAAAAAAAAAAAAAAAAACTTTTATGTATGTATACATGCATTTAAATCCAGGTTGTTTAGAATGTTACCGATACATTGCTTTGTTTATAAATTCTTGGATCATCATCAATTATTGTTATGTGATTATGTGCATGTCTTTTTAGAATATTTCTAAAATTGCTTTGTATATTTGTAAGTTTTGAAATTGATGCTTCGATAAAACTGGAAAGTCATGTTAATAAACTTTACTGATATTGATTGATTAAAAATCTACTCTTATATTTCTTTCAGTTCTATTCCTAATCTGCGTCTTTGCTCAGCTATTTTTTCAAAAGTCATTTCTTTGAAAAAAAAAATTGTCAACCTCATCCACAATTGCTCACAACTTTACATAAATCAAGTTTATTTGACTATTGCTTGACAACTGGACCGTTTTTATAAAATTCCAAGACATACAACCATAGTTTACCATCTTCTTAGTTATCTTTACATTGATTTTATATCTCATTTGTAAGTGTATTGAATCATTTATAGTGAATAAAGTGTGTTTCTCAGTTACGCACCTTTTTTAGCGAGTTGAGCATCCGTTCAATAAATTAAATATGCTTGTCCAGAAATATTTAATCATCCATAAAATAATCGTTTCAATGTAGTTCCGCTAATTATTCTGCGTGCGTAAGTGTTCTAATTATTCTATGACTGTGCATGTTATAGCTAAAGGTCTTTGCAGTTTTTTAGCAAACTAGATACCGAGTTAAATACCGTTCTTATGAGGCGTTTAGTAAGAGACTGTTTTTCCTCGTTATTCTCCTCAAAAATTTGGGAATTTTTTTCCAAAAAATGGATAAGCTACGTGATTGCATTTTCCCACATAAATGCCATGCAATATACAACAGTATTTGCTTCTGTATCTTAATTAGGCATTTTTTTACTATAAACAACCCCCAATTACCATCTCAACCGTTTTCAATATTAAAAAAACAAACCCTTTAATTTTCTTCCTGTTAATTCCTTGTTTAAATGTTACCCATACCGCTGCCTTCACTAGCTTCATTCCCAGTCGTGATTTAAAACTTACAGTGTGTTTTATTACAGTTAGAAAAACCCACATACTTGCCAAGTTTTTGTCGTTGTGTTTGTTGTTAAGCCAAGAAAATTAAAAATATAATCTTTACGTAGAACTTCCAATTACGAAAATATGAGGGCAATATAGTAAAAACCTCTTTAGAAGTTTGGTTAACCACAAAACGTTGCTTCGATGGTGTTAAATTGCTCGTACGTAACCTTAAAGGTAAACTTGTTGACTTCAACAGTTGACGACTTAAATAACTACGCACTGATATTGTTATTATTATTATTAACATAATGATAATAATAACTATTAATATCATTATTGACATTATTGTTTCTAATATCATTACAAAAAAATCTTGATTTCGGTCTTATTATTATTATTATTATTGTTAATATTGATCGTAAGATTCGCATTTTTATTTATATTGTTATTTTGTTACCCTTTATTTTCACCTCTATCTTTATCAACCAGGAGTAGGGCTGTAGTTGTTGGATTTAAAAGCTACTGAAAGACCCAAAGACCCAAAGGTACAGGTTTTTACTATCAAAGTCTTGAAGATGAAACTACGTTTTTCTCTCACGTCCATTGTATTTCATTAACACACACCAAACCGCGCGGATGTTTGAGTCCATTTAGGGTCACCTTAGAGATCAAATTGCATCTGACCCCCGTCTGAGGTTCCTGTTCTTCTAAGAAATCATTAATGCGGAACCATTTTAGAGCACAATGTCTACTTCAGAAGAACACTTAACACCAATTTTGTTCAGTGGAAGTGATCCAAGGAAATATAAGGGAAACTTCCTGTCTTGCAAACAAAGATTGTTTGTCGTGATGATCAGGTCAACTTGTTTAGCACGTCCAAAGTATCTACAATTTAGCGTAGTTATAAAATCTCCATGCAAACTGCTAAGAATACAAAGACTTAAAATGAACGTAAGTTTAATAATGCATACGGTAATAAAACAGCTTCTATATACGTTCATGAACAACGTCCGGTCAAAGGTCAGAACTACACAAACTATATTTTACCAGGGGAAACATATTGAGAAGCGGACGCGTGCACTGGTAACCAATGACGTCATCAAATGTGAATTGACCAGAATTTCCCTCTTGTTCCGACGAGCTTCAAACGCTGTGCTATAGTCGTGATCAGCTAGCTTGACTCTGGCACGAGTTACCTGAGCATGCACACGGAGTCTGAAACAGAATCAAAATCACATTTTATAAAAAATTTACAGCTAATAATTTCTTCTGGATATCGAGTTAAATGAACTAAAGTATAGATATGATTTTAGTGATGTAGTGCCTAAAGGCTAAGAAAACTGGAAAGTTGTCGAGTAAGCCTTTAGTAGTAAAATTAAGACATTATGTTTGAGTGAATAAAGAAAATGAAAGGAAGGAAGGGAAAAACTAACAATAAGAACTAAGTATATTTTGAATAAAGGATTGTTAAATTTTAAGCACACTACTTGAGTTGATGAAGCAACAAGTAATTCTTTGTTTCTTTTGGGAAGAGATTGAGCTCCTGAGTGATCTTAAAGCCATGGGAACTTTGCTCCAGACTTTCGATGCAGTGAAAGAGATGGTTTGTTTACCTACATTTGTCCTACAAGATGGTATATGCAGATTTTGAAGAGAAGAGTATTTGGTATTGTGCAACTATCGTATTCACTAGGTCATATCTAAAGCAGTTACCAAATTGCTTTGGAAGCTGATTTAGTTTCCACATATGGACAAATTTGAGAATATTAATTATGGTAGAAGATATTTTCAACTATTAATAATTCCAGCAGATTGAGGAGTGGTGAGTGCACTCTCAGTTTCATTACCACATAGTTGAACAAAAATAATCTGATAATATGACTTTGTTTGACCTGGACTTTGTGCTAAGAGAGTTTTATAGGCACTAAAACATGCAACTATATGGCAAATGTTATATAAGGGTATATTAAGGTATGACACAGTTGTTTCTTTTTGGCTAAAGTAAAATAGTGCCTTTATTTGGAGATGATACCTCAAACCTCAATCAAGTCGTGTAGCACGTCAGCAGCTTGCCGTGCTACCCGACTATGGTGCAGTTTGGTTTGAAACGCCGCCGGTGTTAAAGGTGCGCCGTGAAGATGGATATTTTTAAGTTAGAGCTTTTAAGTTTTTAGTTGAGCTTAGCACGACAATAGCACGGCGTTTGAAAGGGGCCTTAAAACGTAAACTTGATCAGTGCAGACGTAGATGAAGGGAATATCTTTGTGGAACGAATTAGTTGACTCTTCAAACACTAGAATTAAGCAAGATTTTACAGAGATTGTTTGATGTGCTTTTGCTTAAAAATTTCAGCGAAGTTCAGCGCCACTACTACTTTTTAACCATTCTAAACAAGTTAAATTCAGAAAAGAATCCCGTTTAAAGAATAAACTTAGATAAGTATCTCAAATAAGTTTAAGTTTAAACAATGTACGTATACAACATTTTCAGGGACACAAAGAAGCGGAACGCTTGCGAAGTTAGTAGATATATTTTGTCTCATAAAAACCCTTCCACTTCTCTCTCTGTATCCTGGAAAAATTGTATCCTGTGCTAATTCTTATAGTAACATCAGTAGCCGATTGAATTTATGTCTCAGTCCAGGCGGAAGGTTTCAGAGTTGGTCCGGCAACATAGAAACTACCTCAAGCGCTTAAGGTGCAAACAAACTTGGGGAAGGGGGGGAGTAGGGTAGGGATCTGGGGGCACGCTCCCCCGGAAAAGTTTGAAATTTAGCTCTTCTTAGACGCAAGAGGTAAGCAGAAAACGAAACAAATTCTACGGTGAAACATGCAGGTGCTCAGTTTTAGGTTAAAAATTTGGTCCGGCCTTGAAACCGGCTCCGCCGGGCCTTTGTCTAACAGAAAAATTCTTCATGAAAAGTAAACCGTAACTATGCTCCCTAAACAAAAGATATAAACTAACAAGCAAATGCCGCCATGAGAAGAAATTCTCTCTTAAAAGCACATAACACCTACGTTCCTGAATTTTAATGAACTTTGATTTATAGTACTTTTAAATATAAGTACGTAGTTTTTAAAAGAAAGCGCGTACGTGCTAGTTATATAGTAGGGCAATTGCGGCTTGTAAAACGTCTAATCTCAGCTGGTAAACGGTGACTATCTATGGGCGAAGAGGGAGGCACCCAACAGCTGCATCTATATATATGACAAATAGCTTTAAGAGAGAATTGTCTTTAGGTCATATATTTGCAGTGTGTTTTAACAAAAGAGCCGAAAAGTCAACATTTGTTAAATCCTTAAGATACGCTGAAAAACTTCGAAATATTTGACCTGCTTCCCACGCTACAAAATATATAGCTGTTTCTACAGCAACTCCAAACAGCATTCCATAATAGTCTTTGATTGCGTGGCGCATAAGAGGCTTGATGAGCGTGCTTTTATTGATCATGAGGTGTTGTGTTGAGTGTTAATTTTAAGATGCAAAGTAATGGTGGCTAAGGACCATTGTTGTGTAAATTTCTGTAATAACGAGCTGCACTAGCCTAGCTTTAGCTAAATAACTGTTTATGCCGATTTCACAAGCTACCTTATTACAGGAAATCAACGCTCCTTGAACTAAGGCGTTGCAAATTAGGTAAACGCGAATTAAATGGAAAACAACTTTCAAATAAAGAAAACTAGCCAATGCAGTGAATCGTTTGGTGAAATAACAAACATGAACTCAGCCGGAAAATTATAAACATTTGCCAAATAGTCTTTAATCCCATATTAACTAGTGAGTCTTAAGGTTAAAAAAACTTTTTTCTCACTAGCGGTTGGCTTCACTTTCCGTCTTAACTTCCTCGGCGAAAAACTTATAGTTGAAGGCTCGCGCGTGCGCTTATCTCATCCCGCCAAAACTGATCAAATTCCCGCGCTTTGACCGAACTTGGCCAACCAGGTATATTAAATGGCGAGTATCGCAATTAAACTGCCTTGTCTTATCCTTTTTTTAGACTGAACTACCAAGATATCCATAATTAGGAAAACAAACAGTGTCCTACAAGTCTACACGGGAGCCATCCCTAACTTCCAAATTCGGGATTCATATAGCCACTGTATGTACATGTTCCTGTAGCATTTAAATCTTATACTTGACTGAATGAATAACTGTTTGACTGATTGATTGATTGGATTTTGCCTGTAAACTAAAAGTCAAAACGGACATAGGAAGTGAATAGTTTAAAGAACAAACTTACAGATCTGGAGACGAAGGAATTTGTTGAACAAGCCTAAACACGTTTAGGAGGAGGACAAGCTCTCTTTAAAGCTAAGCATAATTCAAAATTAGCAAGCGCCATATTGGTCCTTTATACGAAATGAGTCTCAATGCAAATGTGTCTTTATAACAGCATTTGGCACTAATATCTATAAGCCTCCGTTTGCGACACTGATAATTCTATATATTGCAAAATACTTGTGGGTTACTAATGGTACAGTTGCCTTTGAAGTTCACAAAAGCAAAACTTGGCAAGAATGCAAAAACTGAAGTAAATTGGAGAAAGCTTCGTAGTTGTATTGGGCAGCATTGACAATATCATCAAAAAGGCTGCGGAAGTTTATAAAGTTATAAAACCATATAAATTGTTAAGGAATCCCCCACACCTTTAAGAAGTGTTCACTTGTGGGTCATGTAATTAACAAAACTGTTAAGTTCCCTTCATCAAAAAACAGCTGCTCCGTGTCATTATTCATATTTTTCTATGTTAATAAACTTTCTAGTAGAATCTAGTCAGTGAATATTGGACGTTGAAATATATATTGAGAAAAGGCTCTCCAGTTCGCCTGGAGGAGTTGACTGCAGTGTAACCATAAATTATGGGCCAGGCAAACTACAAAAAGTGACCTTTATCTTTTTATACATCGTTTGTTCAATGCTTGTAAACAAACTTCTTCTTGATCAAAAATAAAGACATTGAAAGCAGTACATTGCGTATATGCCGTTTTAATAAGATTCACTAAATATCAATGAAAAACAATGTCACCTCAAAGAAACAATAAATCATTAAAAAGAGAGCTAGCTGAGTTCCTTTTTGAACGTAGATGAAGCATAAATGTTCATTTGTTATAGCTATAGCAACACACAGTGTTATATATCAATTACTTTGATTCACCTATCCAATCGGTACCATTTTGTGTTTAACAACAGATACTTCTTGCGTTAGTAACTGACCCTCGAAACAATTTTTTCAACCAAACACTCATGCTAAACTTTCGTTCATTCCAAAAGTGTTTCTTGGCGACATTCTGCAAATTCTAGAATTAAGAACAACCAGACCACCATCGAGGCTAATTAAACAGTAAACAATTTTTTTGGAACTAAGCCCTGTTGTTGAACAATATTGTGTCAAAAAGGAAGACCACAATTTAAGAAATAATGATGGCCTTTAGCCATTAAGCCAACAGTCAATTCACGCACGCTGAAAATGCACGTTGCATTGATGCTCGTTCAATTGAATGTCCAAAATAAGTTGAATCTGAAAAATTTAACCTCGTTTAAACCAGTTACAGCGTGCCATGTTTCTAAAAATGGAGAAATTAGTTTCAAAGTACAATCACAGAACTCAAGTTTCTTGTTCCTGTTTACACTGGTCGCATGAACTTCCTTTCTGCCGTATTGGGAGGCGTTTGAGCCCATTTCATGAGACTTTGAGTATAATGGTTAACAACAAGCTAATCAACTGATTGATATAAATGTCAGATGACAGTATGAATGAGTTACTGAATTGACCTCACCGAAGCCTAACTGCGGACAATGTTTCTAAAACAACAACCCATCTAATCTAATGTTAAGCCGAAAAGTAGAGTTAATAACTGTTGCCTTTAAAAATTGTACTTGGACCTTGATCTAAACTAACATATGTATCCCCTACCACCCCTCCCTCCCCTCCTCCAATGTCTCATCAAATAACTCAGTACAAATTAACGTTAGAGTGCACCCGTTCATAGAACGGTTTTCAGAGTACTCCAAACATACTCATTGAAAACGGAACCACTGACCAAGTTTGAAGGCCAACAATCTAAAGTCTTACCTTAAGTTTTATTATCTTGCGATAAGAAACATGCTTTTATGGAATGAAATCAGTAAAGATTAGAATGACCGTTGGTAAACTTTAATTGGGGGATTATAACACACTTTCTGCTCTTGTTTGACTATCAGCGATTTTAAGAAAGCAACAATTAAGATATGTTTTTTTTTGACATGCTAATCGCTATATTTTCTCTGTTCTTATTATTTCAGCAATTAACCAAAGCAAAATTGTTCAACCAAGAATGACGTTAGGATAAAGATGTTAAGAGAAAAGTCACTCAAAGTATAAAATGGGCAAATGAATTAGTTGGAGGTTAGAGAGGAATTCTGGTGGTGTTCCTGTCTTACTCATCATAAGTATATACACATCAGATATCATCATAAAACTATGCGGGTGGATTTTATTGGTTCAGAAAAATATCTGAAATTGTTTTTGATTGTCTTAATTTGTCAGTTTTTTTTTATCTTACGCTCTGAAGTTTACAGGTTGTTTTCTATTCTATTCTACTCATTTGGCCAGGTTGAATTCAGCATTGATATTTACGGTAAAAACGTAACTTAATACAATGATTGTTTCCTACATTGTCCTTTTCATAGTCACAGTTAATAAAAGGTCATATTGAAGTTGTTACAAGCAAATCAACGTTAATGAGATCTAATTCTAAAAAAAAGGATTTATGGATTTACTTTCAAGTTTTGTCTACTGGAAGAAGAAGCTAAAAAATCGATTTTTATCAAACTTGGAAATCGGAAAACGAACAACAAGCAGCAAAACAAACAAATGTAGCTTATAACCTTTTCCTGTTCTTTGTCACAATTAATGTTGTCCGAACACTTTCTGAACCAAAGTAGAAAGCTTGTCCATTCAAGAGACACTAAACGCAATATTTTTAATAGCATGAAGGGTAATATCACTAATTGAGAAGTCATTAGGGGATTTCACTTGACAACTCGTAATTGAAGGGGTGTGCCAAGGCTACGCGCATGACGGAAGTTACGCAACGCGTTGACTCCAGAAATTGGATGAGCAACAATACTTGTCATGTGGTTCAAGTTCAAGTTCTTTGCAACACGACACAAACTGATTTCTTGAGAAACACAAACAGCTTTGAAAGTAGAGGGAAAACTTGTTTCCCTTGCATGTACACAGCTCGGCTTGCCTATCAGGGTCAATTCGGTCAATGATTTGCATGAACGCTGATATTAAACCGGTAGTGACAAGATTCCTTCCGTCAATACATAATATATAATGAATATCCTGGGCATTACCTCCGAGGTAGTGACAAAATTCCTTCCGCCACACCGCCCTTTGCGAGTTAAGCCTGGAAACTACTTCCGACAAACTTCCGTTGAACGGGGCCGCGAACAAGCAAAGGCACTGAGTACGACGACAGTTAAATTTACCCAAAAAGCAATTGGTTTACCAAAGCTGGGAGTTTAGACATCTGAAACTTTTCTGTCCGACTCTGTTCGGTCAAGATTTCAGACTTACGAACGCTTTTCAGACCGGTTAACGGAATTCCGCTTGCACTAGTTATGGACAGAGAAAGTGATATTGTTGATGAGGTCTTAATAAAACAAAAGTATTTTTTTTCAAGTTTATACGTTTACTAAGGGTGCTGAGTTTAATGAAGGCAGTGCTAAAGTTTGAGGTCGTTTACCACAATGTTAAAACTATTGGATGACTGAAGTTCAGGCGTCTCTATTTGTGTTTGGCAAAGTTTTTCACAAGTTACAAGTAATCTATTTCCAGCCGATAAGTGTAAGAAGTATAAACATCAGAGTGGTTTTGAATTAAACGGAAACATTATAAGGGGTTGTGCTCGGATTTGCATACTAAAATATTTAGTACATTTCGAAAAAATGTTTTTCGGAGTCGTTTTCCTATTATACTTAAAAGTAACACTTTAACGTAATTCCTTGATCATTTTAGCGGAAGGGAAAAAGTTGAGGCTTGTCAAAGACCTCAGAGATATAAATTCGTTTTCTTCACAAGTACCTTTTTTAATACAAAGGTTTAAACTAAATTCACTTGCCTGTGTTGTTGAGTCTAGTTTTTGGTTTTTCACGTTCATGGGATCTAGAATTCGACAATCAACACGTGGATATTTTTGAAAAACATATAGAAGAGTTTTTTTGGATTTTCCAGGCCACTTCAAAAATAGTTCCCGTAATTTTCCTTCAATGTTTTACGACAACTTGGTTAGGCCAGAGCGTGCTTCTGTTTTACTAACTATTACTACGCCCTTTAGTTAAACGTTGGAGATCAATGAGCCATTATTGTTTTGTTTATCTAGATGACGGCATCGAAGACGTCGCCTGATCGTATTTCCGCTGCTGCATCCAGTATTATTCATCAAAAAGATTTTGAACCTGCAGTATTTAAGTTAACTACAAGAAGTACATTTACAGCCGATGTAAACGGTGAGTGGCTACGGTTTCTGCAATAAAAGGTGAACACATAGAAATCATCCCTCGACATCCTGTTGTTCTCGTGCAATGCAACATTATAGGCATTGCAAAACTTGCCAGTTTTATCATCAATGCTATGCGTATCGCTGTAGGTCCAGTGTTGCCATTCCTTTCATGATAAGTAAATTTTTTAGTTCAAATAGAACGTCTTGGGACAGAAAGGTGAGAGAAGGGCTTTAACTTTGGCATCAAAGAGCTTTATTGTGGGTGTCAGAACATCGACGAATATGATGGCTTCGCAATTGAACCAAAGTTCAATCCTGCTGCTATTGATAATAATAATAATGTTTAGCATTTATATAGCGCTCTTTTCCATGTGGATATGATCAAAGGCGCTTTACAATGATTT
>JAOBAT010081531.1:0-19326 GCA_026413305.1 Hydrozoanthus tunicans
TATGAAACCATCCTAAAGAAGCTCCACAGCCTTGGGTTTTCCAAATCATATCTCACATGGGTCACTAACTATCTGACTTACAGGAAGCAGTTCGTACAAGTCGATGATCAGAAGTCAGATACTATTGATGTGTCCTTTGGAGTTCCTCAAGGATCCATTTTGGGACCAGTACTGTTCAATCTGTCCGTTATTATTATTATTATTATTATTATTATTATTATTATTATTATTATTATTATTATACTATTACTTTCACCACTGTCATCACCACTAGCTACTGTCACTACCCTCACTTTACCATCAACACCCTCAGAGGCAGCAACACCAACAGTTAAAAAGAACGTCATAACACCCAGGTTATGCAACCAACCAGAAAATACAACAGTTTGCCTCACCATGTCAACCCATCGATAAGACTGGTAGATAACTTCCTGCACCCGCGTGAGAAAATGGAAACAACAACGACAACAGCTTTGACGAAAACTAGTCCTCAAAAAATTTTGTCTAGTATTTCAGCGAGTTGGTGAAATACCTCAAAATCAACTGAAAAGTCAACTATTGGTATTAGTTTCGAGCTGATGTCTCAAGACTCGTTGCTCTTTCGAAGGACTAAGGATCGAAAAACCAGCCCCTTCATACTTCTTTGGGCAAAGATCATTAACTATCAGCTTTTTAGCACGCCTAACATTGGATTCTGCTTTGGGTCGCTACCAGTCAAAACGCTCAAAGTATGGTCTTTATTTTGTCACATCATCCGCTTTTGTTTAATCCCAAAAATCTTTTCAAACAGTAAAAAGCCTCTCAAAACAGCGTTTAAAACAATGCTATTTTTGAAAACACTAGAAAGGGCATACCCCGTACCCCGCAAAAAAATCGCCCTAGGTGGTCATTGCTTCGCGTATCTGCTGAACCTGGGCTAAGGACTAAAGATAGAGTTGGGGAGGGGGGGTGGGGGGGGGGGGTAGATGAATACTTACCTCTAATATCTGGTCTCCACTGTTCAAGGTCCCAAGTCGCCCTGCCGCACTAGACTCCAAAACATGTCGAATGTAAATTCCTTTCAGACCCAGACCTTCCGCATCTGCTTTTCCACCAACAATACTTATACCCAGTCCCGCGTCAGGCAAACGGTTCAGCTCGACCACTCGTACCCCAGGCTCCTCGTAGATTGGTGGCCTTTCAAGTGTTGGTTCTGCACTGGTTTCAACAGCCTGCTCTTCCTCAGTTGCTACGGCAACGGTTACATTCTCTTCCCTGCGAACAGAGATAAAATTTCAGCAAACCCTGCAACCAGGCAACCATCACTCGGGTGTTAAACCGAAGAAGCTTAGAATCACATCTAGATTTCAGTTATCAGCCAGTTATGTTACCAACATCTAACTTCTCACTGCATAGCACATGTATAAAACAAGGAATTTGGTACTGAGATATATAATGAGAACTGATCAAACACAACGAGCTGTTGCAGATTAAAAGTAAAATTCTTAATGAAAAGTATGGTCTCTAGTTGGGAAAATTCACAAAAATAAAACTGGGACCGAAAGGATCAAACAGTGGACAACATCATCATCATCATGTACCTTAATCACTTAGCACGAAATGCACCAAGGAAGATTGTTTGAAGATTTTTTGGAAGATGTTTGCTTTGACTTTGCAATTTGATTAATTTACTCTTTCAGGATACGATCGTAAAGCCAATTAAAAAATAAACAACAAATAAACAATCAAAACGCTAAAAAATTTACAAAGGAAGAAAGAAGTATAACGCCAGGTAGTTCCAGACGGACTATAGCTTCTTTGCTGTTTCTCTAGGGAAGAAAAAGATTTTTACCGAAGTAACTAAAAAAGATAACTTAACATCTTTTAACTACAGTAAGAAGACATACATAACAGTTGCGCGGTCCGCCTGTGGTACAGACTGATCCTGGCCTGAACTGATGGAGGACGAGGAACTATCGTCGAGGAACTGAGAGGGAGATTGCTGCAGTGAGCGGTCTGGGTTGTTGTCAGCCCGTACGAAGGTGAACCTAGAAAGAGAAAGAAGAAACTGTTACAATTAACAAACACTTACACTCTACTCTGTCCGACCTCTGGTTAACCAGTAACCCTTTCAGCCCCAGCGGTGCTGGTAAATTCACCTCGACAAGAGCCCGCACTTTTCATGGAGCTAGTTTAGAAAATTTTATTTTTCATCGCTTTAGTTTTCTTCGTATGATCATTTCTTATTTTCTAATTACAAATGTTATCTCTTGTGTGTGTTATGTAAGGTGAAGTTAAACGTTGATAGCTGACTGTTACTTCAAAGTTAATTCAAACCCTTAATGTGTCATAAAATACATACTATACACACAGTAAAATACAAATCTGCATTTCGGCTGCTGTAATAAGATTGCAGTCTTAGGTTATTTACATTAAACAAAAAAAATTAAAAAGATTCTTTCTTTAATGAAATCTAAAACTGTAAACTTACACAATGTCCTTCTGCAACGACTGCTTCCCGAGAACTGACCTGCAGACAAACAATACAAAATTGGTATTCCAAAATGGTTTTTGTACTTCTTAGTGTACAAATACTAGACTAAACAGTCTTTTTACTGCTTTCTAACTTTCCATCATTCTATGAATCTCTTATATTCACTGTTCAGTTCGACTGCAATGCTGCTGTATTCCAAAACAACATCAGCAAAACGACTTCTACTCAATTAACGAATGTTCAGCCGTTTTGTTGATCAACACGGTCATCTGAACTGATTAACACCAATTGTTTCTCTGATTAATACCCATTGTCTGTCTGTCTGTCTGTCTGTCTGTCTATGCCTGTCTCTGTCTGTCTGTCTGTCTAACTAAGTTTGTTAACCTGAGTAGATTTCAGTAAGCTTGGAAATCTCTATTTATACATTTAAACAAAACAAAAACTACTCGTTCCAAGTGTATACACATACCGAGCTTTATGACCGTTCAGACCAATCATACTTTGGTCATTCACGCTGATGATTCGATCTCCTACTCCAATGCGACCGTCCCTCCCCACGGCACCCCCCTTTAGAATGGACTTGACCGAACAACCTGAACCAGTCTCGTCTCCCTTCAAAGTCATTCCTAAGAAAGTCACAAAACATATAATATTACATCATCATATTATCATTATCCTATTAAATCATATTTATAACTGTTCTACCAATGGTAGACCCTATTACTCGTTACACAATAGTTGCTTTTTGATACTGGTGCAGATTGGCTGAAACAATTTCCTACTTCATCGCTCGTTAACTCGTTCCCAGTCTTGTATCGCTCACTTTAGACGGTAAAAATCGGATATTTCTCTCTGTGATCAACATCAAACGGTTAAAGTCATTCAAGAAAAGGAGACATAACTTATCAAACGTGCGCAAACATATTTCATTAGCACATAAAATCAGTGACAAATCAAATTAACAAAACAAGATCTGTGTAGCTTACCAAGTTTGCCAACAACCTGGCGCCTTATCGTGATTGTTTCCAGGCGATTCCTGACGCTCTCTGGCAGATGATCTATGTCCAGAGAATCACCAGAGAAAAGCAGCGGTGGGCCAAAATCAAACTTGGACGATTCTTCACTTGCATTCGATTCGCTGTCACTTAACTCGCCCTTTTCCCCCTCGGCCGCAGCAGCAACCAGGGCATCCGCTGAACAGAATTGCAGTAAACTCAAGTTATTCCCCATAAATTAGTTCTTGTAAAAACTGTTCGGTGTGTCAGCGAGTAATCACAAAAGCTGATAGTTTTTTCTTCACCTAATTCAACTGAATTTGCGTCGACGAAGGGTTAATGCTCGAAACGTCAAAGCTAAGCTTGCTAAATCCTTATTCGACCCCAAGTGGCTCGTAGGGCCGGCGCTTCTAAGATTTCTGTAGTGTTGAACGGATGGTAGTCTTTGACTCCCCCTGGACAGGACACTAATCTATCGCAGGTTAGCCCTCAGTAGATGTTGGTACTCATTTGTACAGCTAAGTTAACTGGAACAAAGACGGGTAAAGCGTCTTGCTCAAAAACACAACACAGTGGTCTGACCGGGATTACGAGTCGAACACGTTAACCGCTCGGCCACTGCGCCGCCAGATAAAAAAACGTCACAAACGTCAAAGTACCTTTAATAAAATTCCCCAAGTCGAAGACTAAGACTACTAATCAAGTTTTTAAGTTCATCTTAAATTTACCTATTCATGTTATTTCTATCCTTGTTTTGCCGTTGGTTCAATCTCTACCTCGTCTCACTTACAGTAATCACAGATCAAAATGTCACAGGGATCTTTTCAGGGCCAAAGAAGAGAGATACAATCAACTGGTATTGGTTCCACCATACTTGTTACAAAATCATTCTTAGTCAGGCAATTTTCTGAACGTTGTCTCACCTTGTTTCTTAAGGTTCTCCCTCGTCTCTAAATCCGCCTGAAGTGACGTTGCTACTTCCGGTAAAATGTCACTTCCTGCTTCCTCCTCAAAGTCTTCGGATACAGGAAAAGGTTTTGCCACACCAATCGAGACATTTCCTTCAAACAAATAATAAAAAACAATGTAACCAGCAAGGAGGACACACCCAAACTGTTTTTCCTTAACGAACAGAATAAAAATGCTACTCTTCGTCTTCAAAGTCTTAGTCATAAGGACTTTAACTGAGTATATGAATACCAAATGAAGTACAGTTCGGACCCAGTACCTCGCGATGTCCCTTTTAAAGTTTGCACGGCGAAGTCCAGGGTAGCATGTTCCAACTTCGTGTCATTCACTGACATCAACCTGTCACCAGGCTTTAAACGGCCATCTTGCTCTGCTGCTCCACCTTGCACTAGACTCCTTATTACTATCACAGTCTTCTCTGGGCTAGCAGGGTCCTGGGTACAAAAAATCAAACCAGTGAGTTAATACTTTCTTGGCTAAACTAACGAACCATTCACTAGTCCATGCAATAACCTTATACATGAACGGAGGGGTTTGATAAATGACTAGTAAATAACTATCACGTAGAAGAACACAAGCGAGGGGTGGAAGACAGAGAGAAAAAATAAGAAGAGTATACGAATACGCAGTGGCCGAGTGCTTAACATGTTCGACTCGTAATTCTAGGGTCACGAGTTCGAGCCCCGGTCAGATCACTGTGTTGTGTCCTTGAGCAAGACACTTCACCTGATTTTGTTCCAGTCGACTCAGCTGTAAATAAAATGAGTAATCTGTAGTGGGTCAGCGACCTAACCGCTGCTTAACACTACGGAAACCAGGGAGGTAAGTGCTGGCCAGATTGGCCACTGGGCTCAAGAAACGATCTAGCTTTGCGAGTACACTAAAACTACCAACGGTTTGCAATTCAAAACATTTTTTCCCAAAGATTTAACGTTTGGAGTTTTAACCCTAGAGCTGTCTTTTACTATGAGTCACACATAGTATTTCTGACGCCATGTTGTAAACTCTTCTTTGAATTTTCAAAAAGATGTCATAGATTTGTTGGACAATATTTTGTAAACCAACTTTAAAACTCTTCCGTGTGAGACGATGGCCGGGTTACTTGAAACTCTCTCGAATCCATGCAAAAAATCTCGTGCACAGAAAACTAGCACTAACGAGATCAATAATTTTCTCTATTTGTTTAAGTAAATCTAACTTTCCTTCTAAACATTATAAACAATACAATTTGGGTGTAATAACGGCGATTATCTAAACGTAATCCAAGTTAATGGATTTGGGCATGATTTTACCTCCTTCAACGAGAAAGACAGTTCCGTACCTGATAGTCGAGTATACTAAAGCCCAGTCCCCTATCACCCTTCTCGAGCTGAACGTAATCAATTTCTTCAAACCACATAGGCTGGGAACTAGCGCCTGCCGTCTGGTCCGAGGAAGAGCTTTTCTCTGCAGAAACTGTGATTCCGTCTTTGCTTAATTCTAAAACACAATTAAAATAAAATTAGTTACTCTGGTCACAATAAAACACGTGACCTAATATATCTATAAAAAAATCAATTGAAAACATTCCTTACAGACGCAGCAGCTGTTCACATTTTTCGGCAAATATTTGTGATAGTTATATCAAGAAAGATCATTTCAAACATCATTTCAATTCTTTATTCTCAAATCAATGGTAGAGTGAATCTTGGATATATAGCTGAAGAAAAAATTATTGATTCACAAGTTTTTCTGAGCTTTCAACTTGCGAATCAATAATTTCTTCTTCAATTCTTAAACTATTTGAACATTGTTGGCCTCAGGCCACCTCGAAAACATAGTTGCTTTTCAAAAACTGTAAATGTAGTATTTTAAGAGACAAACTGACCTACACTGTCAAGCCACGTTTAAGTAGCAGGAACATATAGTCTTTGATTTTATCTCTTGCTTGTACAGCTACGGAGTTTTTATAAAATAATAGTTCATGGGTTACCTGTGGGTGCACTGGCGGCCTCTGCCTGTAGCTGCTGAGTGATAGGAGGTTCTAACTGCCCTCCATCTAGTCTCCTAGCAACGACCAGCCTGAAGTCCAAAGGTAGGGACTGGATTAAGTGCACTACTTCGTTATGGCCCATCTCTAGAACACAGGTTCCGTTCACCTGTGGGAAAAAACGAACACAGATTTCCAGTGTAAACAAACCTTGCTTTTCCTTTGCAACTTCTTCGATAAATTATGCTGATGTCTCATCTAGAAAGCTGCAAGGTTTACTCAATGTTCTTTTTACGTCAGTCATTTCTTCCCTCCGATGGCCAAAATAATAAGAAGCGACTTCTTGACAACATTTTTCATGTGCTTCAATATGGCGCGAATTTTTAACACCTCCAAAGAAGAGCGAAATGTGATCACTTGATGGTTGGATGTCTTTTCTATGGCTTGGTTTTTACAGAACTCGATAATTTATAGTCTAACATACCAATCTCAGTGTTTTCAAAATAAGCCGTCGGCCGTCGCATCCTCCGGCAACTCTGCAGTTGGCGATGCCTACTTTTTTGTCTTTTCAAATATTTGTTTGAAAAAGAAAAACTCTAAGGCGGAGTGGATGATAAAAAGTTTTTTACAACGCCTACTTATGTTTTTCCAACGCCAACTTTCACGTCTAGGGAAAACACTGAATCTACGAAACTCCCAGCTGGCCTCGTAGCTTAGTTGGTTGCGGCGACGTAGATCTGTTTTGTAGGTCGTGGGTTCGAATCCCATTGAGGTCAGAATTTTTTTCTTTTTCCTTTGTGGGGGTTTATGGGGTTCTTTTTTGATGAGCTGTAGATAAGCGAAACTTTGATTATACCCCGTTCCAGCTAGTGGTAAGGCCTCACTTGAATTTATATGTTGTATTCAAACATACGCCACTGAAAGACAACACTCAATGGTTATACCACTCTACACTTAATGGGGCGAGCGTAAAAAGTTAAGAAAAAATAAAACGTCTAGATACTAATAAAAGAAAAATAGAAACAAAAAAAGAATTTTCCACTAAACATAAAGACCAACTTGGTTTTCTGATGACAAAACAAGATGTTTTAGGTTTCTCAAGGATTAGCATAACTTTATTGCATGCTGATCATGATTTGCTTGTTTTCAAACTAGTTCAAAAACGCAAAGTATACTAAACATACTAAATCAAAACGTAACGTTTTTGGAGCCCAGCTCCTTCTTCAGCAAATTACAGATTGATAACTATTACTACGAATTTAAATAGCTTTTTTCAAAACTCTGACTCTCTTAAATAACTGGAAAACTGATCGAATCCTAACCTCGATGAGGTGGTCTCCCGGCCTGATTATCCCGTTCTTACCAACAGGACCCTCGGGATTCACGGCGTGTATCCTGTGCCACGGTTTGTAGCCGTCGCCTTGAATGAACACAACGGAAAAAAAGTCATTATTACACTTCCTTGTAAGACTTCTTGCTTGGTTGTTAGCGTTAAACAGGTAAAACGTTAAGTTAGCTTAAATCTCATCGATGTACATGCAGCAAGTGGCTAAACATTGACGTTTTGGCACGACAACTTAATCAACTTTGACACACTCCGATTTCGCTACTTGCCCCCCCCCCCCCTTCCTAAGTATATACGTTCATTACCAGTGCTCAGCAATCTGCATTTCCTAAAAACCAATCCTCCCCTTCATGTCCGCTGTGTAACTGTATTTCTTGCCAGCAGTATACTGAGTTTCCAACCCCCCTCCATGTCCGCTGTGCATAAACTATAGTTCTTACCTGCAGTATACTGAGTTTCCAACCCCCCTCCATGTCCGCTGTGCATAAACTATAGTTCTTACCTGCAGTATACTGAGTTTCCAACCCCCCTCCATGTCCGCTGTGCATAAACTATAGTTCTTACCTGCAGCATACTGGGTTCCCTCCAAACTGATCCCAAGGCCTGCACCGCTGTGGAACTTTGACATCTCTGCAACCTTAATTACAACAATCATGGCCATTTTATTTTAATGCGTAATGCCAACAAAAATACCATATCAACAGCCAAGTCCCTCATTTGAGCTGCTACCTATTCTTCTACGAAAAAAAACTATACGTAATTAGGTTTTTCTTTTACCACTGTTTATATTCCGCGATTTACTTTATAAAAAGTTGACTACCTTTTAGGTAAATCAAAACTTTAAACTAAAAGCATGTTCTTTTTAAAATTTGAAACGGTAAAATACTAAATTCATTGCCACTTACCAAAACTTCAGCATCTTCTCCTAAGATCTTCTTGTAGTGTTGTTTAAGTTGCTCAGGTCCCATCGGCTTCAAGCTGGATTCTAGAAAACAAAAAACAGTCATACGCTTACATTCTCTGCGCCTGCGAGAAACTGCACTATCGAATAAGCTTATATGAGCTTTTATCGTATTTTGTTAATGTTTAAGATGAGTCGGCCACTAAATCAGACAATAAGTGGCAAGTACTCAGAAAAATATCTTATCTCGAGTTCAGAGAATCAAGATCTGTATAATCGTAAACGGAAAAGTAAATCAACTTTTTTTTAAAAAAAACTTTGTGAGTTGGCATGGGAAATTTGTGAGAAGAGACACATTTCCCAGAAATCTCTAAGGTTAATTAAAGTCTTAACAATGAATGAAACAAACCATCATGATGATTCTCTCGAAAACGGTGATTACAGTATATCAGTAAAACAGTGATGACACATAAACAACTAAGATACGGTGAAAAACAATTAGCAATAGCCCCTGTTCACTGAAACGTGACAGTTAACAAGTTTCCTGACAATTAAGTGTATCTTCTAAAAAATTTTCACATGGCCGATGGTCCAATGGACCCAGTATTTACCAGAAGATAACTACATTATTGAATTCCTCGGCTTTTTTTTAAAGGTGAAGGCAGACTCTATAGTAAATGTTTTCTAACCTGGCTCATCTTGAACAATCGCTGGTGGCCTTTCAACTGGGCTGGCAGGGCCTGATGGATACGTTTTTTATATATATCAAAGTTAATAAAGTTATTAATTATAACATAAACTTTGTTGCATATTTTATAAGTTATAGGAACAAGAACCTAGCGGAAGTTAACCTTAAATATGGACCCTGCAGTGACAATACACATAATATGTTGTTCAAATAAAACACAGCAAAAACTATAATTCAATATTTATAACCATTCTTTCTATTGAAAGTCAAGACTACAATGACTCAAATGTAACCTCAATCAAATTTCCTTGATTAAACACCTTGCATTTTGCATCATGTCGAGAAAGACTCATTTGCAAAAATATAACTCCTAAGTAAAAACTAGCGGAAACTACAATTATTGTCTTATCTGAGTTCATAAAATCATACTAACGACAAATAACAGGAAACATTCCAGAGGCCCAAGAATCAAAAAGATCTGTTCAAGAGAGTTCAGTACCATCACAATAAAGTAGTACATGACAGCGATCTAAACATCTACAGCTAGCACAAATATTTGACTCCAAAAAACTATATTAATCACATACACATGACTACTCGTGAGGGAAACATTTGTTTTGTTTTCCAAGGGAGCAGGCACTAAACTTAATATTTTTTGTTTTATGTTTTTCATAAACAAACAAACCAAAAATAAAAATTTTCCAGCTCTCAAATGTGACAGCAAGACAACAGTGTTCACTGACTGGGCAACAAATTTGGAGAAGCTGACCGGCCAAAAAACATTTGATTGGAACTCATCAATGCAAGCTTGATTTAGCCAAATGAGAGCAAGTGTTTGAGCCAAAAACTTACTAGCTAATAATATAACAATCATTATTATAAAATAATATTATGCACGAAATTCACATAAACAGTACAAAACAAAAATCAAACCAAATTACACAAAGAAAATATGTTTATCCTAAAATAATTCTTTGCTTCAACTTGACTATCTACTTATATTTCTGTCTATTTTCCTGTCTGTAAGTTTGCCAGCCTGCTTAAATAATTAATTAACTGCCCACAACTGTTTGGTATAATATTCACTCATACTGCTCACAATCTACTTTCTATAATCATTCATCTATCATCAAATGTGACCTTTACAAGTTTCGATTTACTGTCAAAAAAATAGTAAAGGTAAATGCTAATGCCAAGTGATCAACGATAACATTTCAGACTTTATAAAACTGCATACTAGACATGTATCTCAGTTAATTGTATACAACACTAGGGAGCCAAGCAAACCTCAAGCTCTTCTATTATTTAACGGATTACCATCAAGTTATCATTCACGACTAGTAGTTTGTGTACTAACAAAGTACCATAAGCTGTTGGCCAGGAGCTCTGAGATTCCAGTATTTGAGTTTCTACACAAATGAGCAACCCAGAGAAATTGCATATACACAATGGCACATAAAAACTCAAACCAAATATTGGTATTCTTATTTTGGGTTTGAAAAAAAAAATTGAAAAGTTTTACGAACTTTCAAAAAATACTTATCTAATACATTTCAAATATTCTTACATGGGATTACCCAAGTGCTAACAACCAATAAAAAGTAAATTTCTATGGTGGCTTGGCAGTATGAATAAATTATCACAATTTCTCCAGGTAAAAAACTTTACTGACACGAGTAACTATAAGTTAATTTTTTTAATTTTAGAGTACTAAACTGAAAGAATGAATTGCCGCCACAAGGGTACACATTATGAAAACACACACATAGCGGGAATAAGCCCTTTTTGTTTTACCACTAGACAAAAAGGTGCTTTTCAGTAATCTAGCTAACACAAAAGGCCACCACATGTTCAAGTTTCATTTATAGTAGTGCTAATGGATAACCTGAAACAGCTGGAAACTATATATGCAAGAGCTAGAGTCTTTGGGCCATGTACAACTATGGAGAGTTTTGAACCAGGTGGCATAAATTTTCTCCACCTGAGCTATTTCAAACCTGAAACTCTGCAGTCTACATCAAGTTGTTGTAGTTCTTAGTAACACTTGATCTTCCTTTTAGGGACCAAGTTCTGCCTTATACTTGGTTTGAAGTCCAAGCAAAATTTAAAGTGAAAGAGTTTTTGAGGGAGTACTTGGAAATGTTTCCCTTGTTCTTTATATCATGGTTACAAGTTAAAGCTCCTCAAGTTATAGCATAAATTACAAAACAGGTAAAATAGTGTACAATTTAAACAACCATACATAGCTTAAATAATTATAAAACAAAAAAGGAAATCTTTTAGGCAGGGTTTCTTTCTATCCCCAACTCCCCCCTCCCTCCCGCCAAACACCTCCTGGTTAGTAAACCAATCACTGACTCACCAGTAGTAGGTGTCTCAGGCCTGCTAAGTCTGTGGTCTGTGTGTCTAGCGATCTTCAGCTTTACAACAGGTCCAGTTTGTTTGAGGATCTCAACAGCTTGAAGGTTGTTCTTGCCATGAAGACTTGTACCATCAACCTGGTGAAAACATCAAATAATCGATTTATTAGAAAAAAAATTGATGCAATTGTGGCTGAAATAATTATGTATACGCTCTGTGCACAGTCACTATTTTAGAGGTGGTGTATTTGAAAGCAGCATGGTTGAAAATTGCGGCAACAATGAGTAAGTTATTATTACTAAATCATAAAGTCAGTAACTCTATGATACAATAACATTTTGATATCAACAGCTTACCTCGATAATTTGATCATTGACCTTCACTCTTCCATCGACATCTGCAGCACTTCCTTCTCCAATACTCTTTACAAAAATTCCAGAAAGTTCCTCTACAAATACAGAAAAATAAAATCAACAAGTTTGCTGAATTCAGTTGCAGTTACCAATAGTAATAGTTAATTAATAAGACCTGAAACCAGCACAACAAAATAATTCAAACTGAATCGAACCCACACTAAATAAAAGATCTTATGTTCAGATAACTCATTATGCATACATGGGCTGAATTTTGACTAAAATTTCTAGAGCTGCAATACTTCTTGTTGTGTTTCCAAACTAATAATAACTAACTGAAGAAATTTTATGTAGTTTCTAAAACCTATTTGGTTCTTTTGATAATAGTAATAATAGTTATCATATTCAAAACTATATAATCACAATGATTAAAAGAAAATTATACATAAATGAAAGCATTATGATTTTAAGTACCTGAAGTCTTTTCCCCAACATAACCAGCAATTGTTATTCCAAGACCTCTGCTATCTTTCACAAGCTCCACGTCAAATGTTTCTACTTCCACGTCCTCCTTCAAGGTTAAAATATAATATAACATTAATAATGTATTTTAACAGCCTAAAGTATCTATATAAACTTTATATTTACAAAAAGCTCTTCATGTTTATTAAATCTATATAAAAATTTATACTTAACAAAATCAAAGACTATTGAATACTGATTGCTGAAAATTATATTTTACCTTTTTACTTTTATAAGGTCAAACATAAAATTTCAAAAATTCAGAATTTTTTCCCTTAAGGAATTGAGTACTGGTACTGGGATATTTATGTCAATTCCATTTTTTATTTATAGATTATATTCTTCTGTATGGATCAGAGACCTGTTTTGCGCGCATGTGATCGCAGGATGCTGAGATACATGATGACGAGGTGAGGTGGCAGGATGGAAGATCTAACAGTGAGGTAACCGAGATGTGTGGAGTGGAAGAACTTTCTGTTAAGTTGAGGCAGAGAAGACTGAGATCGTTTGGACATGTGAAATAGACAGAAGAGGGAATGTTGGATGAGGTGAGGGAGGTGAAAGTTCAGGAGCAATGGCCAATGGGAAGGCCTAAGAAAAAGTGAAAAGATTCTGTGAGAGAGGATATGGACTTATTGGGAGTGGAAAAGCATGTGGACCAGGATCGACGAGCGTGGAGAGTGGCCATTGCCCATCCAACCCCATCCTAGGTGGGAAAATGTGGTCGTTAATCAAAAATCATGATGATGATGTTTGGCTCTGAGTGTTTTCAAAGACTTTCTAGGCTTGCCTTGACCTGATGTGGTTAAATAGTGAGTACTGTATGAAAAGGAAAATAATGGCAGAGAGTGACGGGATTGAGTTTTGTTGACAAAAGCATTGCTTCTATGCAGGTGTCTTGAAAAAATAACTTTAGTGGGGTCAACATATCCTGGCAAAAGCCCTCATTTTCCTTTCCTTCCCCGCATTTTCTATTGCAGTGCACTGACTTAAATCTGAGTTGTACCTGTTCCTTCTGAGGGATATCAGGAGGGGGTTCCTTGTCAATGACTCTTGCTATCACAAGTTTGACATGTTGTCCTGCTTTCCTCAACACTTGTGCAACCTGTTCACTTCCCATGCCACCCACATTGACCTCGCCAATCTGGAGAATATGATCTCCACTGTGCAGACGACCATCCTAGCACCAATAAAAATTTAAGCTTTTAAATGAAACAGTTAGTGTCAACATGTTTTTCATAAAAGAAAGAAATACTATTATATACAGTTGCATACTACTGAACACCATATGAATACTTTAGTCCTCTTTGATTGCCTTGTTTCCATGTCTTTTTATCTTCTTCTCAGTTTTGGGGGGTCCTAAAACATGTTTCAGCTTTTAAGAGCCCTCATCAGAAGTCTACATCTGCTTAAAATTGTTTAAACCTTTCCAAAATAATGAATATCGTAATCACATTAATTTTATTTAATATTCACTGTAATTTCTAATTAAAGCCTCAATGTTAATGCATGTGCAATATTGATGGACAGAGCTAAACGCTCACCCATTTTTTTACTAGCTAAAAAAATAAAACATTTCTCTGGACACAGGACACTAATCCCTCATAGGTTCTGGTACTCATTCACAAATACAGCTGTGTCTAATTGAACAAGTGTGCCTTGTTGCAAGACACAAACAGCGAGGCTTCACTGGGGCTTGAACTCACCATGAGTCAAACACACTTAAACTGCTTATTGGCCATTGCTGACAGATTTTTTGCTAGCAATGAAAACAAGGTTAGTTAACAAAAGCCTAACTTTATCCATACCCTATCTGCAACTCCACCAGGCAATATAGTCTTGATAATGACCCCGGTACTGCGTCCACCAACAATACCAAAACCAAGACCTGATCCGTCGTTGTGCAGCTCAACAGTCTCTATCTGCCGCCACTGCTCTCCATTAGCACTCTGATAACACAGGGAACCAGAACATAATATTGTATTATTAGAAATAATGTATTTTAGTTTTAGTTAAGTATTCTGTGATCTATCACCACATACTATATAATACACACTTTGTCTATCATTATCAAAAACTCAATATAGTTATAACAATTTTTTTCAATTCATTTAAATTTCTTTGTTTCATTTATCAATGATATCATATCAACCAAACATGTTTGAATAATTACAGTAATAAATATGTACATGTATTATAAGGCTAGTGTACTTAGTTTAAGGTAAGCAAAAAAAATTAAAGAGAAAAGGAAGAGCTTAACAATAAAATTTAACATTAAACTCTTAAATGTAAAGAGCAAACCAGAATGCATTGGCAAGTTTTTTAGCTAAAATGTCAGTATGATGAATTGATAGCCATCTTTTGTTCCATTTCAGACATAAAATTAGATATCTTACTGTTGTTGATACTATCTGTGTAAATGTGGTCTGGTTTACAACATTCTTACTTGACAAGTAAATATGAAGACTTTGGATCTGAAGAGGAAGACATACATAGCTTTCATTATGCCTAACTGTATGATTCTCATTATTCAAAATTGCCTTAAAACTAAAAGACATTAGTTGGGGAAACAATTTTATTAGATACAATATTTGCCATGTTTAAGGATTAAAGGGTAAACAAATGTGTTGCATAACCAACCTTCAAGCTGACAGGCTTTAACTCATCAAACGCTGAATCAATTGAAAATACCTGTAGGTATTTCCTCTTGGGCACTCAAGAGTCATGTACGATTCATGTAATGTGCCAGTCAATTCTGACCGCGAGCATCCCCCCGGGCAAACCCCGGGCATTTGATAGAAGATTCAGTCCCAGGGGGCCGGGCATTTGGCAGTTAGCAGTGTCCTGGCCCCCCTTGCCTTGTGTTTCCGATGGTGCTCAGAAGTCAAAAGTCTCAAACGTAAGTCTTTTTGGAATAAAAAGAACATTCATCGACCATAACAGATCTATAACCATTTGCTTTGTCTTTGTCCGGCGGGAGCTAGTGTCTCATTTGGTGACCCTAACAGTTCACCTTTAGACCATATGACTGTTCATTGATGACTCACAAGTATATTGTATATAAACCACAAGATCAAGGAACAAAGAACAACCTCTGTATGAGAAAGGTTGGGCAAAGAGTAAAGCACAGTAGATGCACAGTATTCTGTTTAGTTTCTTCTGTTCCCGCTGTTTTATCCAGTTCTATTGAGCCAAAACAGTTATGTTTATTAAAAATTGACAACTAATATTTTTGTATATTGGTCTGGCATTTGACCATTGGAGTAGGAATGCCCAAAGGGCTGGGCATTTGACCAATTTTTTCAAATGCCAGGGGGTTTGCCCAGTGGGGATGCTTGTGGCTTGAATTGACTCGCACATAGATACCTGTTTCTGACTTTCAAACTTTGAACATACAAAATATGAGATATGGTATGTACCTACTCTTGACCTAAAGAGGCTCTGAAGTCTGATACTCATTACACAACTGGAGGCACACATAGCTTTTATTTTCAAGTTACAATGAAGTTACAAGCAAAACCTACTGGTAACAGCATGGAGGCCCCAGATGTTGAGCTCATAACAGATGGAGTTCGAGAAATAATTGATCCAGTAGCTGAGGATCTTCTTGATGTATTCGTTGACCTGGGAATTCCTCCACGAGCAACAATCAGTTCAACTTCTCCTCTGGACTGCTGAAGCACTCCAATGGCTTCCTGGTGAGACATTCCACTGTCTAACTGACGACCATCTATGGCTAGAATTTGGTCACTCTCTTTCAATCGGCCATCTCTGTTGAAAATATTTATGGTCTAATGAATGAACATTAAGGGAAGTAGTGCTTGGCTTGATCGAAAATTTTAATTGCGATTCTTTAGAATTGTTCTTGTAATAAATAGTTCTAACCATTTATAAATAATTAACAAATGTGAATGAAAAAGTTGTTTTATTAAATTTTCTCGTGTTCTCAAAACCTTATGGTACTCGAAAATGACAGCTAAAATTTATTCAGAGCTCTATTTCAGCTTTGCAACACCACACAGAGAATTTCTACATACGACCAATTCAGTATATAAGCTGATAACCAAGATTTCAAGAGTGAACAAATCAGAATTCTAGAAATACAATATTCAATTTTGAAATTTATTCATCATTAATAATCTGTATTATGCAGGAAATCTCACCTTCCTGACACTCCATCTGGCTGAATGTCCTGAATGAATATCCCCAACTCTCCCCTGTTCTCACTCTTTAGTCCTACAACACTAAAACCCAAACCTACTTGTTCAGGTTTCTGCAAGTGAACAGTTTCTACTTCTCTCCCTTGGGACAAAGCCTCGATCGACCTCTGAAAATCTTCAGACTGACCATATTTAGAATTAGAAAGTGCTAGGGCCACCTGCTCACGGTTGTCCCAGACTTCAAACTCTGCTTCAAGATCTCCAACACTGTTGGTGCGAGTACTTCCATGATCTGGGTCCAGTCTCTCAGGAGGGGATCGAAACAGTCCACCATTTGCAATGGGTTGAATTGGAGCTGGTTGTACAGTCCCTTCATTTATTGTGCTTTCAATCCATGGTCCAATGTGCGTTGTTTTAGGGGAACCTTGATCTGGGAAAAAAAGTTCTCCAGTGGATGTAAACTCGAAATCATTTACACTGTCAGCTGAACTGGTATGAAGTTTCGCATTCAGCTGCCTAGCAGATTGTTGTATCATGAGCAGCTGTTTAAATAGCGGACTCTCCAACATCTGCCTGATTTGCTCCAGTTCTTCAACATCTTCAGTATCTCCCTGAGACTTCAACTTCTTTTGAAATCCTTCAATGAATTTTGCTGCTTTTTTGTTATCTGAGAAAAAATCAAACACTGTGAAACATTCTGTTAACAAAACAAAATAGTACATGTACAAACTATATAATTATTTTTATATCAATTGGTAATTTTTGAAAACTGCATCCAAAAATCTGCTATTCTGCAATTATCTAACACAAACATGAATTATATACAACTGTATCTGTGTATTAACGAGCTACTCAATTAGCACCTTGATCAGATCCCAAGTACTGAAGCATCTGCATTGCTATTACACTGTATGTTGAACAACACAGATAACTTATTAGTTTTAAATTAAAATTATATCAACAAAAATCAGTTTACTATAATTATGCAACAGATTTATGGACAAATTATATCTATTAAGAAACAAACATAAATGTATAAGTATTCAGCAATGTTGGTATTGTATTTTTATCGTCTAACTGTAATTATTGAACCCAATAAAAACTATCATGGTGACTCAGTATTTAAAGTCTATGTAATTTGCCTAACTCCAGTTCAATCTCAAATAAACTTCACTTAGAGCTAAAAAAGCAAGGATTCTGCAAACCCTTCAGATTAGTTAAATGCTGTATAATGCAATTCATAATCCGTCTTTTTTTTCTTAAAAAGTGTAGTGTGAAGCAACAAGAATATGGTAGTTATGTATGTTCAATACCAGGTACAGCTGTCCGAGTGTTACCGCCAAAAAAACCTCATATCTCAATCGAATAAAAAATCCCCAGCCTCATCGTTATTAAAAACTATTGCCGTAGAGTAAATAATTCCAATCGCCAAAGCGATGAAATTAAGTTTTGTAACGATTTCACAGACTACTTATAGATACCTAGATCTAATAATATATGTTTACAAAGCTTAATAACTTTCTTTATAAATTACTTTCGCCAACTAAAATGCACTGCCAAGCTTTCTATATCACTTTCAAAACTTAATGAAACAGAAGTATTGCAAATCGTAAATCCCTGTGCACTTGTAAATTTGGTTCACCAAGTCATGTTTTCCGAAACAATTTCAAATCGAATTTCAAATCAATTTTTCTACGCTTTAAACATCCAGACTTGTAAAATAAATTTCTGTGTAGTACTACGCTTTCTTACAGTTAAATTGAAACCGATATGGACCGCTTATTATAAGTTTAAAGACTTTAAGGCTGCTGCATTCGTTTCCACGCAGTGAAATGTTAGAAACGCTCGGAAAATATGAGACAAAAGTTCTGTTGTGGAAGGACGCATCCGCGACGACACTTCGCTCAAAAAAATGAATGGAATGTTGTAGTGCAGAAAAACCAAAACTTCTAGCCTAGCTAGTTTATACTCAAGGTAAGCAACACTATGCTAAATGGGAGATAAATACTTACCGTCAAGCACTGGCATTGCAGCAGTCCAGTAAAATCTTTGCTTCAATCTTTAACCACAAATCGGGCTTCACTCTGTCGGCCAGTGACGCCAAGTCACTGTGTTGTCGACTTGTGTTTTTGATTGCAAGTATAACTAACCTTTATGTCCCGAAGGAGAGCTTCTCTGCCATTTTTTACACCAAAGTAACTGTGTTTGTCAAACTTTCCCGTTTGTTCTGTGATCTAAATGGAATATCCAACAGAAAGTGAACAAATCCAAAATCAACTTGTCAGTTCAGTAAAAATCTAAACAAAATTCCACTCGAATATACAACTAGTGCCAGGTCAAGCAAAGCAAACTGGATCGAGGAGTAACAAAAGAGACTGGGACTAGTTGTATTTCCTGGAAAGATCTGGTACATACTGGAAAACAATGCTACCAGTCGCATGCAGAACACCATAGCATTTGCCAGTCTTTGCTCCCAAGTTTCACGGTTGTTTTGAAAACTAAACCAAAAACTCGCAAATAGGTCATATATAAAGAGATCAATTATCGATTTTTATTTGTTGGTGAGAGGTCAGAAAAAGGTACCAAATTT
>JAOBAT010081542.1:0-19322 GCA_026413305.1 Hydrozoanthus tunicans
AAAATCAGTCATGGTCCTTAAAAAGTCCTTAAATTTTACAAAAATCAGTCATGGTCCTTAAAAAGTCCTTAAATTTTACAAAAATCAGTCATGGTCCTTAAAAAGTCCTTAAATTTTTGCTTTTCCTTTGTTATGATAATTCGATAAATGTCAACAATGCCAGAGAAATGAATTTTCCAAGAATTTTGGCTTGAAAGGGCGGAGTTTACTGGGTGGCTTCAAGCAGTATCTGGAGATCCGTACAGTGCTTCGTGCATTCTTTGCCACAGTATCGTAAAAAGTCATGTTTTAGGCAGTTCTGGTTGTTGATGTCCCAAGGCTTAGGTCCTCAAAAACCAATCTTACCTTAAAAAGTCCTAAAATAGTCCTTAAATTTTGCTTTGAGAAAAGCGGACGAACCCTGAATATAGCTTGAATTTGGGCGTAATACCTAGGCTATTAGTGACCTTAAGTACCAGACGTTCGTGTTGTCATGGAGTCCAACCGGAAAGAATAGTAAATAAAGACTTTAAACACAGGACGTCCGTGTTCCACGGAGGCCAGCCGGAAATCAAACATCAGTAGTTTACGCGTATTTGCCCCCATCATGTGGTCATGGTGATCGTCACGGAAGTTAAAAATGTCTTGGCGGTCTCCATGACGATCACTACGACTGCATGACGTGTGCAAGTACGCTTCAACTACTGATATTTGATTTCCAGTTGGCCTCAGTGGAGCTTAATTTTTTACTTTTTAGATTAAAACTGTTGTCATCTGTGAACTCAAAACTCGAATAACCAAAAAAAATTTCCACGTCTAAGTATGCTTTTTAATCAAAAAAGAATTGGAATGTAAATTTTTACCGAGCAGGCCGGGGACCGGTAACCTGTGACGTAGCAGCAGTGAGTTATGTGTTTTTTGTTTAAAACTTTTCATTTCTGCTAAAAAACGTCATCAAATTTTTGTTCTAAACACTTTCAAGGGAACAACTCATTGATTAAAATTATAACAATGTGATTATTGTAGCCAGAATTGAACTTTTTGAGATAAAAAAAGATTGTCTCTGCTTCATGCCTCGTACTATGTCATATCATATGCCTCCTGCTACGTCATCATTGCCCGCTCCAAGTGTAAAAAATGCAAAAGAAACGGCGACAAAAGGTTTTCTTTTCGAAAACTACTATTTATAAAGGGTTCTACTTTTCATCTGGAACTTAAAAAAATAAGCTTGAGAGGGACTTTAAAGTCTTTTTACTGTTCTTAATGGGTCTAGAACTACTTGATTGGAAGTTAGATCAAAGCTTTTTCGTTTTTATGTCTTGCAATATTTAGAATTCGTTTTGTTAAGATTCGTTTTGTTAACATTGAAATCCCACCCTACCTGCCGATTTTGTGTGTTTTTTAGAACGAAATGTGCAATGTTTGAAGATACCAAACTGGAAAACGTGCGAATATTTCTGACTATGTTCACAGGTTTCAAACCGGCTGTGTTAACGAAGCCACATGTTTCTTAAACTTACCATTTAGGACGTGAGAAATAGGCCTTATGCATGTTTACGTCAAACACCCCAAAGCCTCGCATTCGAATCACAAAATTGTGAGTATTTTCATAAATCGAATCCAAAAGCGCCCACAAATGAAAATAATTCCTTCGTGAACACGGTTTGCGCGTGCAATATGCACACACCTAATTCTTGAATACGAGGCTTGGGGGTGAAATTGGCTAGTTTGACGATAAACATGCATAAGGCCTATTGGTCGTCAGGTGCTGTAAACGCGAAGCCGCAGTTTTTGTGCCGTTGGCATAAGATTCAACATCTTATGAAAATAGAGGTTATGTTCACGAAATCTGTAACCTCACTGGTTCCGTTAAGATATTTTTTTAAAATATTTCTTTGTTTATTGTCAGATGCTTTTTGTTTCTTGCAGGTGCAAAGTGAAGTCCATTAAGGAAACAACACATCCTAGGGTAACCGCGCCTCACTTGTTGCAAATTTTGTCTGAGAAAAGTTTCGTTCTTCTTGCTAGTTTATGCGGGCATTATCACGGCCTTAAAACTCAAAAATTCCTAATTTCGCTTCATTCTTCTTAAAATACCTAATAGTTCATTTCACCTGCAAGGTAACCAAGCTTCAACATGAAACCGAGGCGAAGATTTTCCTGGAACAGTTAAAGAAGTGGAATTCATCGACATGCTAATAAGATTCTTATTTATGATAATTATTACTTCTCCAACTGTGCCAGGACAACCTTCCCCTTGGTTTCGTGTAAAACCTTGGTTACCTTCAGGAACCGTGAAATAAACTGTTTTCCATCCATCTTTGGATGTCTTCCCGAAAATTCCCTATTTTTGTCTTTATATAATATCCGACCACGGTAAAATTGCATGGCATTTGCATAGACTGCATTTCAACACACCAGATTCCATCAGTCTTTGATTTTTGAAGATCACTAAGTACACAACAAGTTGCCACGGTTCGATTTTACCTTGGTTTACTTTTAATATCCTGGTAATTTATGAAAATTAGCTTGAAAAAAAGGAAAATAAAATTCAAACTAAGAACAATATAACATCAAGTATTTTCTCCTAAAATTTTTTGTTTTTGATACGTTTTATCATTAGAATTCTCTAAAATTTAAGTTTGAAAATCCCCATTTTTTCCCTAGAAATTCTTCAAGGCTGTAAGAACGCCTGTTTATACTCAGGTGCAAAGTATACTGGAGGGGGGTGGGGTGGTTCAAAATAAATGGAGAATGAGAAATTTCTAAAAATTTTAATAAACGAGAGGGCGAAAATTATCTGAAAAACCACAAAACCAAACAACAGAGACCAGCAAAGATTAAATAAACTTATTGAATTCTAAACTCTAGATTCTCGTTGCTTGTGGTGTATGTAACCCAAATGCAAACAAGGAAAAGCGAACACCAAACATGACACTCATCAGTAAAGTTTTAATCTTGAAATTTTAACCATTTGAATCATGGTCGTATTAGAACTTGAAAAAAAATTGATAAACGGGGGGTGTCTTGATAAGCCCCGTGGGGTGGGGATATTATTTTGGCACCAAAGAGTATGTTGTTAACATTTTTTTTCTTTTATTACCTAGATGCCAGTAAGAATGGTTTGCACCTGCGGCGACGCCACCGTGCGGTTGATTTCCCCCTCGTCTGGCGCTTGTATCACAACTCTCTTGGTTCCACGGATGATCACCGTGAAAGACGTTGTGTATGCTGCTGTAGAATGTAAGATTTTTTCTTAAGCAGAGTACTAACGCAACTAGAACCTTGTTTTTTGTACTAATAATTGGAACAATAATTCAACTGACTTTTGTTACGTGTTAGCCTTAGAAAAAGGTAATTTTGTTCTCTATACAGTTTCTGAACTTTTTCTAAACAAACATGCGCTAATCGAGAAGAGGTGAATTTTATCTGTCCTCAACTAAAATATTTTTAATCATCTAGACTTCTTGCAAAAATTTCAAGATTAGTTTTTTTCAATAAAGAATATTCAGTATCAGAATTCACCAGGCGAAACAGTCTATGTATACTTCAGGGTATACGTACGAGTTATCAAGAGTTACCTTGCATTAATTACCTGCTTAAATACTGTAAGAATCTGGCGTTTGTAAGTCAAAAGAAAAGCACAATAGTCGCTGTATCGAGTACTAATTCACGGTGTTTCGTTTTATTGGTAGCACTTTTGTTCACTCTTCTTGTGGACGGTAAAATTTTGAAGTGCTCCACCAATACAAACCCCTGTGAGATTTTGGAGGAGTGGGACCAAGCCGACACTGGGGGTCAGTAACAAGTTCCAAACGTATTAGAACTGCATCACGCATTCAGCAGTTTCCAAGTGGTCAGGGAAAACGTAGTGAAAATTGTTACATTTGTTTAAAAATTTTTTAAATTTCGACTTTTCAACTGTAACAGACAGTATGAATCAGGGAAAGTGACAGAGTGTCTGTGCTTAACTTTTAAAGAAAGAAGCGATAGGTTTTTAAAGATATTCAAATTTTGGGACTTTTAACGCTTTGTAACATGTACTGTCACTTTTCCTGAAGACTGTTTAAAACATCAGGACCTTTTAAAGTTTTAAAACCTTTTAACCAGTCAGCCTAGATTGCAAGGCGCCCGTCTGTCATGCGGGAGTCCGGACCTTGACTAAAATAACTGGAAGAAGTTGCTGCATTTGCTTTAACAACTGCAGATGGCTAGACCTTCGCGTCTTCTCGTATAAGGACGTTAAACCGTAGGTCCTGGATGGCAGACCTCGAAGGGGACCTGTTTCCTGTTCTCCCGTGACTCATTGAGTCAAAAATGTTATAAAATAAGACAAAACAGTTTTTAACCTTTTTTATGAATCTGCCTGGGTTGCTGTCGTAGAACTTGGGAAATTCAGTTTCAGGTCCTAAAAATGTGGAAGCTTGGGTTTTTCCGAGCTGAATTGTCAAGGAACGTTGAAAGTTCGTTTTACCAGGCTGGAAGATCTCGAAAAGTCGAATCATCATTTTCCAGGCCTAGAAAACCCGGAGATTTTGAAACATTTGTCTTCCAGGTTTGAAAAGTCATTGAAAATGGGTATCAATTATATGTCATGAATAATTTATTCTTATCTAAGCTTACTTGGTAATGGATCTTTTTAATCTAGTTCCTTCCATCTGCACATGTCTGTGTCTCTATGAATATGTGGTGGAGGTGAGTAGGATTTTTAATAGTATGTTTATTTGGGTAGAAACAGTGTTAGCTTTTTTTGAGGCGGTGTTTGATACTAAACCAATTCCTTTTCTAACTTGTTGGTTCCAAAGGCTTTACAAACCACCCATAGTTACATAAGTCTTATGGTTTTTGTGACGAAAGGCCTTATGGGGCCTCTCGTCACTATGTCATCGGTTTGAATGAGTGAGGTGTAACCATTCCAATTGAAGCAGGCGTTCCTAGCAGCTATTCAAACATGTGATCGTCATCAAGGAGATCACGCTGGCTAAGAGAACGAAGGCTCGGGTTACGAATTGGATCGGATTATATTTTTAAAAACTTTTTCTTCTGAAACCATAGTTTACTATGCTAAAACCAATACTAAAGTCGCTACTAAAAAGTTTTCATTTTCATTCTCTTAACTTAAATTACCGTTAATATGCATTCTGCCTTGAGTCACATGTAGTCTTTGACTGCCTATTTACTGCAGCTGTTTTCATCTCTTCACACGTGGAGATGGGTCATTTGAGCCTTAATGTTGTTAAAAACGGTTGCGCATAAACTAAAAACGTTCTAAATTTAAAACTACTGCTCGAAAACCAACAAAGTAACCATTCATTTTCTGTCTTTACAAGTAGACAAATTCCTAAGTTTGTAATTTTAAGATTTTTTTGCTTTGATTTTTAAATGTATTGCATGAGAAGTGTTAGCTTTAGTCTTGTAAATGTCGCAATCGGTGAATACATCTTGCTTACTGTTACCTTAGTATGTTATTGCTCGATAAGAAGGTCGTAAAAAGAAGCTGCAGATAGTGTTGGAAATACCTAGCAAAGTCCGTGTATTCCTCTATTTTTGTTATCACTAATGCAATCTTCTTTTACAGTAAAGTTATGCCAATGTTTATTGTAAGTATGATATCAGTTATTTGTTTATAGGACAAAATGGCAGGCGACTCGTGGACAGATCTAGTTACCACTCTCAAAGCAAAGCAGAAGGCAGAAGAATTTCTGCAGCAGAGCAACACGCCTGGGAAAGCAACGTTGCATGCCTACGACAGGACAATCTTATTGGCTGGCTGTATGGATGGCACGATTGTAGTGTTCGACTGGCAAAACGAAAAGAAACCTGGCGCAATTTCTTTTAAAATAGAGGTATGCTTCTCAAAGCATCCTTCGTTGTTCCTGATCTGTTGTTTGTTTTCATTGTCGTCTTTGAATTATGGAGATGCCAGCTTAATGTAAGAGTTTGTATGCCTACTCTTATAGACTTGTAATACAGCTTACATCTGTTTATCGAGATTGTTGTATTAAATTACTTTTACGCTGACAGCTGAGAGCAATTAATACTGACATAGTGTGGGATAAACTTTACAACGAAAAATAAGAATGTAGGCGTTGTGCTTGATGAATCTGGCTGGTGATGAAAAATACATTCCCATTTATGTGGGAATCCAAACTTGTTTGTTAGTTTACCGTGTTGACGAGGCCAACACTCAGGCTCGAACCAATTTTAAAGTCCGCAGGGAAGGTCCCGTGCAACACTGCTAATTTAACTAGTGACAGTTTCAAAATTTACACAAAGTAGTAAACAGTATTTAACTTTTCAGAAAAATCAGTTACAACAATTGATGAGTTTTGTTTGGTTGTTTTGCTTCTTGAAGGAAAACGAAACAGTTTCAATCTTCTTCCTTTTTGAGATTGTGCCTCATATCGCTAGACGTTCTTTTCAATGCAGGTGCTGGTAGCATAGACGTTCTTTTCAATGCAAAGTGCTTGTAGCATAAAGTTGTTTTTAATTACTTGAGTGAACCCAGACCAATTAGAAAAACTGAAATTCCTATTTTTAATGATTAGCAAAATGTCACCTGGTTGGTGAAGAAAAGATCAAGTGCACTAATAGCAACTTGTCCTTAGAGCCTTCAGTTGCTTTCCGTCTAAGATTTAGTAATACTGTGAGGTAAGCGCCATTAACTTCCTTTTCGTTGGCAATGTTAGGGTCATAGGGAGGAAATTGTGGCCATGGTTGCAAATCCAAGTGTCGACCAAGTTGTGTCAGCAGGACTAGGTAGGTAATCAGAAACAGAGCTTTTTCAGTACCCACTGAGCACCGTCAGAAGGTTTTTTCAGCACAGATTTATGCACCTCGTTTGTTGATTCTGTTGTTTGTTTTCCGAAATTATCTTCGTCATTGTGGTTAGTTGAATTTAAACTGTACGTTTTATCTTTTTGACAGATAACACTATCAAGATCTGGAGGCTGTTTCCGTTCGCCCAGGAAGCACTCGCTCCTTTGCTAACCCTCCATTGTCATGAGACGCCGAGATACCTCACCGTGGCCCATCATCGACTATCAGTCGCTTTCCATGAGCCAGCAATTGCCTCTTACAATGTGGTTGTATTCAAGACCACACAGAAAGGTAACAGTGGGCTGACTGTTAGAGTAAGATGAGGGGAAGTGGAAGCCTGACTGAGTGGCATCAACCATATTCCTGCACTTTGAGTGGCTGAATAGTTTTTTAATGTTCGCTTCTAGCTCTTTCTGTTTGAAATCAGTGGAGGATTCCAAGTTCCTGTCCTCTGATTGGCTAAATAGTTTATTAATATTCGTTTCTAGCTCTTTCTGTTTAAAATCGGTGAAGGATTTCAACTTCCTGTGCTTTGATTAGCTGAGTAGCTTTTAAATGCTAATTTTAAGCTTTTTGTCTTTGAATTCAGTGATGAGTTTAAAACCAGCAAAGCTATAACTCCACAGCATTTAGATGTAAGTTTCAGATTACGTCAAAATTTTGAAAGGCTGTAAAAAGTTCTTTAGAATGATCCTGCACTGTTTCATTCAATTTTGATTTTTAGTTTAAAAATGTTTGTCAGTGATGCTTTGCTCTTTCTGTGTAAACAATGTTCACTGATACCGTAATTACGTTTTCAGTTTGAGAGTCATTCAAGCTCAATTTTTTCTCCTGCAGAACGCTTTGATCATGATAACGAAGAAGATCATACTGATGACGTCACTGGCCTAACCGCTTGCCCAAAGATGCGTCTGTTTGCGTCTTGCAGTAGCGATGGGACGGTACGGATATGGGACGAAGCAAACGTTCTAGTGCGAGTTATCCGCCTTAATGCCAAACCCACCAGTTTGTGTTTTTGTAGTCAAAAGGGGGATCTCCTTGTTGGCATAGGAAAGCACTTACATAAGATAGAGTACTGGAAGTGTAAGTGACTTAGTATGGTGATTTTTAAGTTATTTTTTAAGACCAACGGCGGAGAAAGGCATACAAGTAATGGCCATTCTCGGGAAAGTATTCAAATTGAGGAGAGGACTATAATACACAGATATCTACAGAGGTTGGGGTGAACAAAGTCCACTGTTTTTCCGTTCAAGAAAATAAAAATTGTAGGGAAAGAAACTCATTAATATTTTATTGTTCAAGCTGCTCTTGTATCCTATGTTCCCCAGAAGATTAGAAAACGCCTTTTCATGTCCAACTGTTGCAAGTCTCTTCTTTTAGAGTAAAATACACTGTATTTCTTGCGGTTATGATTTGCATAACAACGTATCAGTCAACAAATGTTGCGTTTACAGTCCTTGTGATCATAAAAATGTGTACTATTGTTACTTTGTTCTGACAATAAATATTACTCCCCTCACAGACATGCCTCAATCCTATATTTACCGGATGGTTGCTATGGAGTTTCGTCACGTTGTCAAAGAAGAGCCGTACCCTGTTAACCCAGAAGTAGAAAGCCGTATGTCATCTAGTCAACTGCAAAGACTCAAGCGAGCAAAATCATCCATTTACAAGTTCTCACAGTTTGCAGATGCACTAACCAAAGAGGAACTGGATGAGCGAATTGCTGAAGAAGAGAAAAGAAAAGAGGTTTGAGGATTTTCAAGTTTTGTTTTTTTTGCGTTGGAAAACTACTGTGTTGTAGTCTTAGGTACAAACATATTTCCGATTTGTTATAAACTGTCTACAGTTTCAGTTTCATATCGAATATTGTGCCTCATCTCGGTCCGGAAACATAAAATCGCTAAAAGCAAAATGGCACCCATTGAAGGACTACTTGGCTTCCTCCCTTTCGTTTTAGTTTACACACACTTTTCTTTTCCTTTATAAAAAAAAAAAAAAAAAACTGTCTTTGCTACACAAATAGCTACCTAGTAGTGATACAGCTGCTATTGCGGAAAAATTTGTCGAATTAATTTCAGATTCGAAAATGTCACACAATTTCTTCTACTTAACAGTTAGAGTATAAGCTCGCAACTTCTATCAATTGCCGTCAAACAGTTTTCGTTTGCAAATGTGCTCGGCGGTCTGTCGAATAAAATGTGTTTAAATTGATGCTTAAAATTTATTGTTTTACTTTACCTTGAAAATTTTCACGCCATTTTTTTTTGCTGCCTTTGTTTTATCTGGAACCTTTTTTTGTCAACTTAAAGCTCCAAGTCGTCTTTTGAAACGACAGAAAACCGGGGAGTGTAGACGCCATATTTGAACTCACAGGCACTATCTGTTTAACAACTAGAATACAAGCTCGAAATTTCCATCAATTGTCGATAAGATTTAAGAGCGAGTATTCGAATTGTTTTAGTAGAAATTCCCAATAGAATAGATAACAGGAGTGCTGTGAGTTTAATATATTAAGTTTTGATTTCTTCAAACAATTAATGTTGATGTAAACAGACTTAAACGTCATACCGAAGAAGTCCGAAAAAACGTTTTTTTTTTTGCTCTCCTATTAAATCCCGAAAATAACGACCCTCCCGATGTAACAGCTATCCGAAAGTAGCGACGCCTTGAAATAGCTCTTAAAATTCGAAAGTAACGGAGGCCGTTAATTTTGGAATTCTTCAGTAGACTGTTTTGTTTACTGTCTGTTCATCGGGGAACGTTAAATTGTAGGAATATGAATATCAATGGAATTGACTTTTAAATTTCATATACGTACCCTCTGTCTGAGACTGTTTTGAGTTGCAAACGTTTTTTTACATGTCAGAAAATAACGGCTACCCGAAAGTAGCGGCTCCTTTTGCCGGTTAAATGGAAAGCAACTGAGCCTTTACTTTAGTAATTCTACGGTATTGTAGTTCTGCAAGCAGTACACTCTGTAGACTTTCTTCAATTTTCTGAAGCTTCAAGCTTTACTACTGTTTGTATCGCATGTGTTTCTCTAATGATAACGTGTTTGTTTTCTGTCATATACTATTGGATCAACGCCAGACAAATCGAAAAAAAATTACCTGGTGGAATACTAATCGCAATTTCTTTCCTTCTTGTCAAAAGGCTTACCAAAAGATTCAAGAGCGCGAAAACGAGCTTCGAAGAATGCGGGATGGTGTTTTTGAGCACACGCGAAAAAGACCACTGATTGATGCTGATGAGGCCAAAGCAGAAGGTTTCAATCGTTATTTGCAGATCTTCTATCAACGACCAAACATAAGTTTCCCTGATAAAGACGATTTAGAGGACAATGAGGGGCCGGAGTTTGCTGACAAAGACATCTTCGTCCCAGAAAGGCAACCGACTGGCTTCTTTAGTGTCAGTAGAGAAACAGCTTCCTCTGAAGCAAAAAGAAGTCCTCCAAAACCAGCGAAAGAAGAGCTAATGAGTCTATCAATGCCTGAAATTGAGCCAGTTGTTCCCATTCCAGAGAAAGAAACTAAAGAATCGAAGGAGGCTGAATCAAAACCTCAAACCCCAGCAGCTGCAGATCAAGAACGCCCGTCTATCTCAAGATCATCTCCAACAAAATCCATAAAATCCGCTCCAATTCACGGCAGAGATATCAAGCAAATGCCAGTTGAGCCTCCTGTAATCAATAGATACGCTATTGACGTGCCAAAATCTGAGTTCTACCCGTCGCCGGATTACTCCCGGACTCTTGTGGCGCGGCAGGTCTCTCAGAGGGCCCCTAGTGTAAGTAGCAAAGTTGATACCCCAGAAAGCTTCAGCATTGCGCCAGACGGATTCATCCCGAACTCCGTGGTGGTTGCCATGTTTAAGGCTGTAACAAAAGAGCCAGAGGAGGAGGTAGTGAAGGAAAAGTGGAAACTACCAAAGCTCACACCACAGCAACAAGCAGAGTTATCAAATCGAAGAAAGGTAAAAAAGAAACAAGTTTTTTTTGGTTTGGTACATTAGCCCTTTTCGTTGTTAGCGTTATGTTCCTATTTAAATCCGTCATTTTTGTTATGATTTGGTGTTCTTGCCCCTTTTCCTTGAATGGCTACTCGATTCCAAATTTAGCAAGAATACTGAGTTATAATGAAAGAAATAAAGCACAAGAAGGCTTGTGGAAGTTTTGGAATTTGTGCTTCAAAATGAGTAATATAAGCGATTATTTGTGCGTTTTTTGATCCAGCTCAAAAAGATAAGGCGCCCTTAATAAAAGCTTTATTTGGAACTAGCTTTGTCAGGAAGATGGCGTTAGTTACTTAACGTTTTTTGACAAACACCTTAAAATTACAAAGGAACCGAACTTATAGCTAGCCATATGTCATATAAAAAAACTAACAATAGTGTTATGCCATTTTTTTACAACAGAAAGCAAAGTCGCCCGAAAAAGAGCCTCCTCCAAAAAAAATTGAAAAAACGAAATCGAAATTTGCAATGCAGATGGAGCTGGCACTCAGAGATGTCAAATCTCCCGAACCGAACGAAGAGGAGCTACTTAAATCACCTACACCAACCCCTCCCCAGTCGCCTGAACCCAAAGAACCGACCCCGACCCCACCCACCCCTCCTTCACCTAAGAAGGAAGTGCGACCTGTGCGACCAATTGAAAAGTTTGTTTCTCGTCCAAAGCCCGCGACTCCACCACCGTAAGTATTGAAACTAGATATCTTTTTAACTTTTGTGTGACGAGTGTTGTTATACTCACTTGGTACATTGTTATTCTCCAATCTTTTAAATAACATCAACCTGCCGCCCGGTAAACCCAGTAAGTTACGCCTTGGTTCGACTCTCAACCGTACCTTCACTCAGTGTCTTATTAAAACAAAAGAGGAGGTGATACCTTTGCTCTAACAGATGCAAACAGTAAAACCTTTGCGTCTTCTCTGATAGAACCTTAAACTTTAGGCCCTTGGTGGTGGCAGACTTTGGGGACCTCAAGTCCTAATGTCTGTTCTCTAGTGAATTCTTGAGCCTCAAATAAAGAGGAAATAGATATGATAGTGTGACACTGACGGCGAGAGCAACAGTAGTGAAGACGGCGATGACACTTATAGGCGAGTTTTTGTTTACGTTTTTGCCAAAGCTTCAGAATAATGAAATGTTGCTGCCGAATAAACTTTCTCTAAAAATATAAGATTGATATGCTGAGTAATCTTTCCGAGTTATGGTTTTAAAAATAGGTAAATTTTACAAAGAATGTATGGCTCATTATCGTTCTTTCTTCCAACTATTTTGCATTTTTTCAAGTGGTAATTTCTTCTTTGAAATTACACTTATAGAACCGAAAGTTCGGTCACTCATTGATTTTGATAAGCATTGTCAAGTTTTAAAGTCAGTTTTTGTTTTATCTCTGTTCTTTCAACGACTTAAGTTGTTTGCTAATGAAGCAGAATGTTAACAATAACTTCAGCTGTAAATCGCCCATACTGTAGTGATGGCAACGATGCTTCAGTCGGCAGATGATGACATCGGTAATGGTAACGATGCAAAGTTTACCACTTTAGACTTTTACTTAACTTCTTACTTGATCGTAATCTTTCATTTCTTTCTGAGCTATTGATTTCTACCAAATACTTTGTATCTCGCTGTTCTCTCTCATCTTCTCTTTTCTTCTCTTTCTATAGCGTCTTCATTCTGTATAGCACAGACCTCGAAAGCTGCGACTCAAAGGTGAAGCTTTAGAAGATCACAAGGAACCGCTATTTAGCATTAAAAACATTCAGGTTTTAGGAAGCGGTCGCTTGTCTTGAAGTAAAAAAAAAACGAGAAAAGAGTTATGAGCAACAAGTTAAAGAAAGCTTACACTGTGAATGTTTTGTAAATAAATGAGAGCAGGTCATCCAAGCTCTTTCATAGACTGCAAAAACTCTTGAAAAGACTCTTGCTTGATATTTTGGTGAGCCTATCATTTTTCTGAAAGCAGCTTTTCAATGCTTTTTTTCTCTCATAGAAATACCTTGAAAAGTATCTCGTTTTGCAGAGAAACTTGCTCGTCCTTCTCACCTAAACATTTCCTGGAAAGTGACTATTTCTGCAGAATTTGAAGAGTTAAGCTTTTTTTGCTCCTCTCCTAAAAGTCTCTTGGGAAGTACCTCGCTTTGCAGGAATACTTGCTCGTACCTTTTCCTCCTCACCTAAACATCGCCTTGAAAGTGACTCGTTTTTCAGAATTTGAGGAGTTAAGCTGGTCTGCTGAAGAGGCGACATTGCTCTCTTTTGCTCCTCTCCTTAATATCTTTGGAAGTACCTCGTTTTGCAGGAATACTTGCTCGTACCTTTTCCTCCTCACCTAAACATCACCTGGAAAGTGACTCGTTTTGCAGAATTTGAAGGGTTAATCTGTTCTACTGAAGAGGCGACATTGCACTCTTTTGCTCCTCTTCTAGATATCTCTTTGGAAGTACCTCATTTTGCAGTAATACTTGCTCGTATCTTTTGCTCCTCTCCCTAAAATCTACCGGAAAGTGACTCGTTTTGCAGAATTTGAAGAGCTAAGCTGCTCTGCTGGAGAGGTCACATTGCTTCTCTCCTAAAGTCTCTTGGGAAGTACCTCGTTTGGCAGGTATACTTGCTTGTACCTTTTCCTCCTCTCCTAGACTTCTCCCAGAAAAAGACACGTTTTAGCAGAAATTCAAGATTTGAGCTGCTGGAAAAAGTAAAAGTTAAAACTCACATAGAAACCACCAGTAATGGAACAGATAGGGAGTTATTGCTTTGGCTCGCAACTATTGGTGTTAAGAACTCAGGGCACTACTAGCTCAATTGCAATGGCTCTTTATGTTGTGTTAGCACTTCAAATTTGTTTACGAAATAAAACTATCTGCACCTAATCTGTTTGCAATCCTTCCTTGTGTCTTTCGTCCAAAATAAGATCTCTACTTTAGTAGTCTGTTTTCGTAATCGATACTTAAAAGTAATATTCTGCACTTAAAACGCGAGGCTGATTACAGGTAAAGATCTTTTATACTATGTACTTCCTGGTGTCCATCCCTCCTTGTGTCTTTGTCAATACAAAGGTCGTTCCTGTAGTAGTCAGTTTTCTTATTAGATGCTTAAAATGTTTTCCATTTAAAACGCGAGGCTGATTACAGATAAACATTTTTTTGTACTATGGACTTCCTGGTGTCCATCCCTCCTTGTGTCTTTGTCAATACAAAGGTCGCTCCTGTAGTAGCCTGTTTTCTTATTAGATGCTTAAAATGTTCTCCACTTAAAACGCGAGGCTGATTACAGATAAACATTTTTTGTACTATGGACTTCCTGGTGTCCACCCTTCCTTGTGTCTTTTGTCAATACAAAGATCGCTCCTGTAGTAGTCTGTTTTCGTATTAGATGCTTAAAATGTTCTCCACTTAAAACGCGAGGCTGATTACAGATAAAGATCTGTTAGACTCTGCATGGACTTCCTGGTATCCATCCCTCCTTGTGTCTTTCGTCCATAAAAAGATCGCTGCTGTAGTAGTGTGTTTTCTTAATAGATGCTTAAAATGTTCTCCACTTAAAACGCGAGGCTGATTACAGATAAAGATCTGTTAGACTCTGCATGGACATGGACAGGGTCCATCCTTCCTTGTGTCTTTTGTTGCTGGCAGGACGACAGATTTGAACGATGCTAATGTTAAGCATCTGCCACCTTGCTTGGGAGCAGGTTCCAAGTTCTGATTGTCCAAGAGAAAAAGGAAGAATTACCCGTTTATGTATACTAGACTGGATTATACCATGCAGTAATTCAGTGAAAGGCTTGATTCCCATAACACACAGCCTGTTAGAAACTGAAAAGTGCGGTAAAAGAATGAATTAAGTGCTACATCTTTTTTACTCTCAAAAAGCAATTTAAAGAGAGTAACTCTGCTCCCGATCCAAGAGACCAATCAGACCGGCTCTTATCTCCGGTTTCCGTAGTGGTAAGCGGATGAGAGTCTTTGACTCCCACTGTACGGGACTATAATTAATCGCAGGTTAACCCCCAACATAGGCAGATGCTCGTTTATACAGTTAAGTCGACTCGAACAAGTCGGGTAAAGTGTCTCGTTCAAGGACACAACACAGAGGTCTGACCAGGGCTCGAACTCGCGGTCCTACAATTACGAGTGGAGTACGCTAACCTCTCGGCCACCGCGCCACTGTGGATAGATTTACACCTTACAACATTTTTTGTCAAGAAAAATAACGATTCCAGAAACAAAATTTGTTTTGCCTAATAGAAAAAATAAGTTTGTGTCACTTTTAATGAAGAAGCACTTTAACCTCTGTAAACTTTCGTTTCAGGCCCACCCCTCCAAAGGAACCAACCCCTACCCCACCCCCACCAACACCTTTACCAGATTTTGTTACCCAGTTTGAAGGAACATGGTGGTTTAAGAAGTTCTTCCCTAACGGCCAACCAGAGGTTAGTGACCGTGAGATGTTTGACCGTAAGTGTTGTTAACCAGTAAAGCGTTGTTCGCGCCATAAATGACCTATTGTATAACAAAGGAAATATAACGCGCATTTTAATTGGCTGTGGTGACGCACTCTTAGTATGAATAGAGTGCGTCTGCGTACGTCATCGCGGGGATTTATCGGCTGTTCGTGTGTCTTATTTTATAAAAGAAATATAAAACTCACTTACTTGCTCTGTTCATTGATAGAAACACTTTTGAACTTTTAAGCTCACTCAAGAAGTGCTAGAAAACTCGTCTGCGGCTCGTTTTTCTAGGCACTTCCTCGTGAACTAAAAAATTCACGCGTATTTCTATCACTGAAAAGAGCGTGCGCGCTCGTTTTATATTTCTGTACTAGAATTGACATTCTCCCAACCGATGTGGCTTCATAGTTCAGTTGGTTAGAGTACTGCACTGGTATTGCTGAGGTCAAGCTTGAAATCCCGTGGAAGCCTGAATTGTTTAGGCTACTTTTTGGGTTTCACGCATTCCCTAGAGAAGCCAAAGACAAAAGACGAAGCGGGCCATTTTGATGCCCTAAACAATTCAATGTTCAAGGGCTCCAAAATGGCCGCTATGACGTCAGAAGTAAGCCAGCAATTTGTTTACCTGGTTTAAGTAGCGATCCAAGTTAGAAACTAGGCAGGTCAGTGCGGTATTAGAGTACTGAAAGGTGCTAATTGCGATGTTCTTAAACCCTTGTTCTAGAAATGGACCATGTTTTATAAGTGAGCTAATGTGTTTCTTTCCAGTTCACTCGTTCAAGTCTTTCTTGTTGAAACATGTTTGTTTTTATTTTGAAAAAAATTAAATTATAGTCCAACGCTAAGTTAAAATTTAAAAGTAAAAAGTTTTTTTTTTTGTCTGGAGTCCTATGATTGGATAAATTGATTAAATATTATAGCAAAAAAGAAACAGTGCTATAAAATAGAGTTTCACTGCTTTTAGTATAAAACTATATGCTGTACAAAGGCTGCTATGTTCTCAGTTTATAAAATAACTTCCGTAAATCTCGCGCGCTAATTGGTCGAACACCATGTCTATATCAGAGTATATGAACACGCCAAAGACGGCTCGTGACTTTCAAATTTTTTGTCAATTCTCCCAATATATCCCGCTCGCGTTTATGTCATAGGCCAAAGACACGGAAAATGCGTTTTATTGCTTAAATAATATTTTGAACATTCTGGTGTAGGAAAAGTAAAACGCCACAGTTCAAGTAAAATAGCCTAGTTCTTACTCGGGCCTTTACTTAATTCGTGTTAACATGTTCTTGGTAGTGTGCTGCAGGGCTAGAAATGCCACCTGAGGTGACCAGTGCTACCAAAAAATGAACGATGGCTACTCGAGTTTTAGAACATGTAGTCAGCTGATTACTACAAGATTGTGGAACCTTGCGACTAGTTAACTAAGAGTTATTGTGTATGATACAACAATAGTATATAAGAAATGTGGTGAACGAATGGAACTCGTCTTCTTTTAGAGGAAAACAAATCTAGAAACAAATGCATTTATTCTTGTGTACACAGCTACAGACGCAGACTGACGTAGTACCGATTAGGCAATGAAGATGTAGCAACGTGCTTTGGGTCTTCTTTATTTCTCAATAAAGCTTTTCACAGTTGAGGGAAACCAGTCTGGCCCGCTTGGTTTCGGCCGCAGTTTCTGTTGACCAAAAAGGCCAACATCAACTTTAGCCTCAGCCAAGCGGGACGGTCCTCACTCCACAAGAGTAGAGTTAAAAAGCTGCTAATTTACAAGTCACGTTTTCCTTTATCATTTGCAAACAAAAACTAACAACAAAAGGTCTCAACGTGCTCTGACAAAAAATTTAAAGACCAATACGTTTTGCAACGTGACAAATATATAAATGGCCCTTAAAACTTTTGCTCTTGTCTTTTTCCTTGGTAACTAGCTGGCTCCTACAGGAAAAAGTTGATTTTGAATCCTGTGTTTGCGTTGCTAGGTTGGCGTTAATATTTCCATTTATAAACTGTGGGAGATTTAAACTTGAATTTTAACATTTGCTTGTAGAATTTCGCCAAGCCGTGGACAATAAGCTCCTTCATCGAGATACTTCTTCAGTTTATTAAACAGACTTCAGAATACGAACTCAAGATACAGTTGAATGCGGTAAGCAGAATTCAAATTTATATAGACAGACTGTATATGTTGTTGAAACAGAAAACATAAGACAGTCACTGTTCATCAGCAGGATGCCCAAACTGTGTACAATTCCACAATTGGTTTCGACTCCATTAAATCTTGTACCAATTGCAGAACAATTTCGGAGACACTTACTAAATAAGCACAGTAACTGAACAACAATAATTAAGATTAGGAAAATAATTAAAGTGTTGTTAACTAAGACTTAGCGGCACACATAATTGTTCTAAAAACTATACGCGCGTGCACACAATATTTTGATTTTCTTGCGCACGGATTTGAAACATTATGTATATGAAATAAAATACGTTGAACTTGAAAACGAAACAAAAGGGATACCGTCTTAAGATCGCCGCTCTTTCATCGTCTTCCTATACTTCTCTATCCCTTCATAGTGTCTTCTCTAGAATTCGAAGAATTTTTTCGGATGTTTTTTTTAAATGTATGCTATTTGATGTTAGAAATTTTTAAAAAGGTTGTGGGCACTTTAGAACTACAGTTACTTACAGCCGCTTTTGTGAGCATGTAATTTGAATATAGTTAGAGTAAATATAACGCTGTGGTAATGTTCCTTTTCCCCAAATACTTAGGCTATACTGCTTCTCAACCGTCAAAACACCCTGGAGCAGGACTGTTGTAGCCGTGTCAGCCGCACCATGGTGACGGAGCTGAATGTCCCGGATGCTCCCTCAGCTCATGGTGAGTCCAACGCTAAACAGTTCATCCGGGTAGCCGTACAAGTGATGGAAGCCATGAAGGTGTTTGATGTGTCCGTGGTGTCGGAATTAATGGCGCAGTTCATTGATGGCGACGAGGAAATCAGGTTAGTGGCCTGTGATGGCCAGCTTGACATGCCCCGTTTAAGTGTTGCGTTGTATCAGTCTGTTTTGCTTTGGAATGATGTATCTTAGTTCTTTAACTGTATAGTATTAGGGAGATTTAGCACAGCGTATACGCGAGACGCAAACGTGAAATGTGATCACGTCAGCAAGATTTTCCCGCGTCTGTCGTTTCACGTTTGCCGTACGTACGCCAAGTTAAGGGTTTTCGTGTTTGGTATTTACGTGAGATTTTTTGATCTTTTTTCAAGCATAGATATAGGATTTAAGTCGTAAAAAAGGTAAAGGGATGTTATGTTTAATGTTCAGTTAACTAAATTGAAGAAACAACACAAGAAAATTGTTCAGCCTAGTGCCAACTGGCAATTCTTGTGAACGGGAATCAAACATTTGTTAAATGTGACATACAAACAGTGAAAATCTCTTTTCTTTGTTCATATGTACTTTCATGATAAGAATTTAATCGCTTTTAATTTAATTGACACTAGTTTCTAGTTTAATTCGAGTCTCACGTATACGCGGTGCTAGACCTCACTGATGGGAGTGTTGGGTACCCGGAACGCCGTAATTTAACAATAGATAGTTTACGTGCGCGCGCACAGCTGGAGTTCCTGAGAAGATGACGTCACGTTGTGAACGCAACGCGAAAACATCAAAATCCGTCCTGAAACACAACGCGACGTGTACATCGCAATTTCTCGGGACCTCCAGTTGTGCGCCTAAAACAGACGTAACATCGTGATCGCGTTTTCTTTGCTTAATCGAACTCTTATTCCTGGAACGGGCGTTGGATATGAGATGGTAGATAGCCGGAGGCGAGTAGCGCTGAGTTGGCTATAAATCTTCGCAAATCCATCCATGCAACAAGCGCGAAGGGAGTTTTATTAAAGTTTTCCAAATCTATTGATACTTGAAAACGACAGCCAAAACTTATTCAGAACCATATTCAACACTAAACAGTCAATTCGGTATATTTAACAATTATTCCAAGAGCGCGCGTTGGATATGAGATGGTAAATAGCCGATGAGGCGCGTAGCGCCGAGTTGG
>JAOBAT010081553.1:0-19322 GCA_026413305.1 Hydrozoanthus tunicans
CCCCCCCCCCCCCCCCCCCCCCCCCCCCCCCCCCCCCCCCCCCCCCCCCCCCCCCCCACCCATAGGTCATGGGACAGGGGTGCTTGTCAGGAAAAAGAAGTTCCCAGCACCCCTAAAAGATACCAATTTGGGAGTGGTCAACAAGAATTTCAACCCCTAAAAGATCCCAAAGAAAGATATCCACCAACATGAAACAAGGCTCTTGACTACCAAACACGATTGTGCAAGAAACAACGGCTAGATACAGTCTAGACCAGCAAAAGTGTTTCATATTTTCACAGCAAACACCCTAAAAGATACCTTTTTCTAGAAAAATTTTTGCGTTATACCCCAATAGATACCTTGAACCAGAATTTAAACCCCTAAAAGATTCAATGAGCATCCCTGTCTGACAACAAACAGGAGTTACCCCCCTCCCTACCTGGATGTCCAACCACTGTAATGATGCTTTTAATCAAAATTCAATTAAATTGTAAAGTATTTGATTGAAATATAAAATTTGAATATTTTGGGAGCAAACATGTTGTTGACCATCAGGTTCTCCATTGGAAAGAATTAAAATCAAAGGTCACCTCTAAATTATAACTTTTCTAGCGTTTTAAAAGATTTTTATTTGACTGGATTAGAAATGGTAAAAGCCTATGTAATTAATATTCTAGTCAGATTTGAAAGGCTGTAGACTGATACAATTTAAACAAAAGTTTGGCCTTCCAAACTCACCTTGTTATGAAAGTACTGGCACTACATCCCTCCCACTCTATAAATATCCCTCCCTTTTAAGCATTCCTCTCTATTTTATAGTACTCCTTTTTAATGTTAAGCATGTGCACCCATCTATACCCATTTCCATCTCTAGAATGTAGTAGGTGTCATTAATTAACTTGCTACAGGGCCTCATGTTAAAGTGTAAATTAGAGTGTAAGAAGTTTGTCGAAAAAGATGAAAAATATTGTTTCTTTCATCAAAATAGCTCTTTCAGTTGCTGAGATATTAAGGTTTTTCAAATATGCAAATTAGATAGGTTGTGGGGTCATACCAGGAATTTAAAAAATGGAAAGATCACAAAACAACAAGTATTTATTGAAATACCAGATCAATGACCCTGAAACTTTGCATAAATGTTTTACACTAACACATACACATGCTGTGATGCTTGTTATGCTGTTGCTATGGCAACATCCTCGGTCCCAGCTCTTTTTTTGTTTTGAAGTAAAAAAAAAATTTTTGGCACCGAAATATAAACTTAAGTCTTCTCTTTTTCATTGTATATAGCAAATACCATGGCAGATGACTGCAACTGATTTTTTGAGTAAAAAATGTTATAAAATAGAAAAAAACAGAAATTTTAAATTTTAGAAATGTGAGGTCAGTGATTGATGTGTTGCTATGGCAACATCCAAATTCCTATAGTTGAATGTCGTTTGATGAGTATGAAGTTGTGGCCAAGTTTCAAGTCCATTGCAGAAGTAGTTCACGAGATAGCTGTGGTTTTATAGTTTTCTCTCATCTGAGTTCCTGACATTACGTCACAACCTATCTAATTTGCATATTTGAAAAACCTTAATATCTCATCAACCAAAAGAATTATTTTAATGAAATAAACAACATTTTTATTCTTTTTCAACATACTTTCTAATACTCTTAAGTTCCACGATTCCGATATATACACTTTAATTAAGAATTTTAAATCACTAGCTCCAGGGGAAAGTATAATATTAAGAGCTACTGAACTTAATGCAGTGAGGCAGTGCACTGGCCTAAGCTTTATTACAAGCATTACATCCTATATTTCTATTGCTACAGTTTTTCGAGTTTTTCAACACTCGACCTTGGGGGGCTTATTTATTCATAGGCCTTCCAGGCTGCTAGGGGAGGGGAGTTATTTGAGAGGGGGGCCTAATAGAGAAGCAGGAGAGCTTATTTAAGAACTGGCAACAGTCAAAGGCAGAAACACAATGAATACAAAACAGATTTAATAGCAAAGCAGTTACACTGTGTTCCCCCTGGCATTTAAACCAGCACTATTCAAAAACTGAAACAGATAGGAAAAAAAACAATGACAAAATTAATATATCCTTGACAATCTTTTAGCTTCTTCCTCTTTATGATGGGATGGAAGGTGGAAGTTTTTAGAGAGGAGGGGCTTAATTAAAACTTGAAATTCTAAACAGGGGGGCCATTAGAGAGGGAGCTTATCTAAAGAGAGGGGAGGGGGGGGGCTTATTAGAGCAATTACAGTAATTTGTCATTTAAAACATAAATGTGTGTACTAATATTCGATAACATTTGCCTTAGATGCTTACGGGTGCAACACAGTTGATTCGAACTCCACTTGATATCCATTCTTTTGCAAGACTCATCGAAAGATTCTCAACACCTGCACGAGCCGCAGCCGTGTGTCTAAAGGGTTACAAACTAAAAAATTAATCCATTCACTCCAACAGCATGTTTCAACATCAAAATTTTCCTTACTACAACAATTAAGAATTAAAAATAAATTCATAATTTTAGGACAGCGCTGAGGATATATGAAATTTGATCACCCACCAAAATTTTAGAAAAAAGGGTTAGAAAATTCTCCCAATTTAAAACTACTCTTTAGAATTAGAAACTCTAGCTAGTATATGTCACACAAACTAAAAAGCTCATCCTTGAGTACACTAAAGATACAAAATAAACCTAATGAAGAACAAAATTATTGTTACTCAAGACCTTCCCCAAACCACAAGCAAATGAAAAAAGTTAAGTATTTACTTACGCCAGTCCTGAGTGTCCTTTATAAAAGTCAGTAATAATATTAACAATTGCTCCACCATGGTCAGACATCCATGTACTAAATGCTGCATTACAAGAGAGCACATTATGGTTTTATCAAATAATTACCAAATGAGAAAAATCCTGGTCACAGTTGTATAACTGCAATATTATTCATGTCTTATTTCAATATTTCGATCCCTGATTATTTCTTGCTCGTAAGTGACTTACTGCAATAGTTCAAATTACATATTAACTTTATAGGCTACAGGATTTATTTGTTATTTATTAGAGGTGTACAGTTCAGCAGAGCTGGTTTGAATGGGGCTGGGTTTAAAATAAACTTTCAGTTACAGACAAAAAAAGAAAAAAATGTTTACAATAAAAAAATTATACCGTTACAGAATAGATAGAGAGAAACATACATAAAAGAACAGTTTTGACATAATTATTATTATTAAAATAAGTTAATTATTGAGGTTTAAGATACTTTTTTAGGTCAGTCTTGAACTTTGTTAAAATAAATTGTGAATTGTCTTTATCCCAAGTGGGAGAATATTCCAAATTCTTGTATCCCCTGATCCTAAAGGAGCCCTGATATTTGGTTGTTTTGGAAAAAGGAAGACAGAGCAAATCTCTGGAGTGCGGATTATATGTGTGGTAACCCTGTGAGTGACATTTGAAAACTAATATACGATTTAGATATTCAAACAGGTGGATAGAGTGAGGGGATGTAAGGCGAACCCTCCTCACAAATGGTTTTATTTTGTTTGTGACTTGGCCTCCATAGGTCATAAATAAATACAAAAGAAACAGTATGCCAAACCACACCTTTTGCAGGCTAACCAGTCTAAATGACTTGCTGACAACTAAAACAAGGCTTTCCTTCAAGAAAAAAGAAGACAGAGGCTGAAACGAGATAGTGATTGTGTGGAACATGAAAGACAATTTTTTTCATTCAATGACTTGTCCCACCCAATAATTTTGGTTAACCACTGTAACTTTTGAATAGTAGTTTCAGACTTTATAACTTGTAAACAATTAAAATGTCCACAGTGCCCCCCTACAAAACTTTTTGCTACCGTCGCAGATGCAAATGGAGAAAAGTTGACAGCTATATATATATGGGAGCTGACATTTTAGTCAATAAAACAATTTCAGAATATGACTTCTAAAGTACCTTCTTTACAACACAAAAATGTTCCATTTAAATTAGTGTCAATAACAGCCTTCCACCCTTTTGATGACATTTGAGCAACTGGAGAAAAAAACTGTCCTCCACCATTGTTTACCAGAAAATCAATCTTTCCATAAGTTGACACAGTCTTCTTCATGAGGGATGCAACCTTTCAAAAAGTGGATAGAGTAGCCATCACATAACTGAACTATATATATTAAGCAACTTTAAAATAATTAGCCCATCAAAAAATGATATGTGCTCATTTTGATTTTGAGCATGAAAATATGTACATCTACATTTTAGTTGAAATAAACCAGTAAACTTTATTTCACAAAGCCTATATATGGGCTACCTGTGCAGAGCTGAATGCAAGTCCAAATAGTGGTCACATTGCTCGGTCGCAGGCTCGATCGTAAATCCGCTATAGGGTTAATTACATAGTTCTATACCACAAACCTCACAGTAGGCACTGTACATACCTGTTCCTCATTTCTGATATTGCAGGGAATAGCGACCACAGAAGCCTCGCTGCTCGGCTGAATGAACCGCTTTAGGCTTGATGCTGCTTTTTCGAGTCTTTCAGAATTCCTTGATGCTATAACAACTTTGCTACCAAGAAAAAGTAATTCTTTGGCTATTGCATTTCCTATGCCTGTTCCTCCCCCGGATACAATAGCAACTTTACCTTCGAACAAACCCGCGCGAAATACTGTTTGCAGTCTTGTCGCCATACTGCATATTCACCTCGGCCGAGGAAACTGAGAACGAGTCTCGAGAACTGCCGTGTTCTTTTTGATAATGTTCTTAATACATATGAATTGATAGCGGACTTGGCTACGGAAACAACTACGAAATTTTCATGTTTTTTCAAGTTTAATACTGAGATGAAAATTTCTGTAACATCGGTAATTATGCACATGTCATCGGCTTCCCTGAGGGGGATGGGGGGTTGGGGGGACCCCGGGCATTCCTGGGGAAATGTGGGACTTTGTGGGGACTTTGAGATACATACTTCCCTGTGTAGTAGGGGAAATGTGGGGAAATAAAGTTACACTGTATTTAATAAAACCTGAAGTTTCGAGCATATTAACGGCTTGCTGCGCATTGCCTTGTATTTTAATGTTAAAACAGTTCATCACATTTTTAAAAAGTTTCAAATAGTTTATGTTACTCACAGTTGGGTTGCACTTTAAGCACGACTGCTCATTGTGGCGAAGGCTCCGCGCTTGGATTTTACGCGTTATTGTACTCAATATAACGCAGAGATCATCTAACTTAATAAATAACTGTTTGCTCATCTTTTCGAACTTTTCAAATTTCTACTGTGAATAAAATGCATACCAATAGATCCAGTTGCACTATAGAAAGGCCAACATCAGCTGAAAATATAGCAAACCAACAGAACCTCCAAAACTTTTTAGTAGTCCCTGGTCTTTTAGTTTACAGTTAAATTTCAAATAAGCAGATATATTTCGATGACTGTTGCTACAGCCAGGAAAACAGAAGATGTATTTCATGATCTCAATAAAAAGCTCACCAAGCCCTGCATCGGGCTCAAACCCATAACACACTGCCTGTTTTACTTTCAGTCTAAGACAACTTACAACCTTCATTTAAAAATTTTCCGGGGGAGCATACCCCTGTACCTCTTCGAACTGCAAACAATCCTGCGGCCGATACGGGCCAGCTATAACAGAAAACTAACCGACTGAGCTGATAACAACTCCAGTTTCAGCTATAACAGAAAAATAACCCCACCGAGTAAACTGCTTTAGGCTTGATGCAGCTTTTTCGCGTCTTTCAGAATTCCTTGCGGCAAAATTTCCGTACTCACCCGTACTTAATTATGCATGCAGTAATGGCCGCCAAGCTTTTCATCCACAACTGAAACAACTACATTTTCATGATAAAATTTCGGCAACATCCGGAATTACTCAAAATAAATAGCTATTGTTTACAACACAAAAGAAAAGAAACGGTTGCGTTCTTAGCATGATAAATTCTACCCTTGATATGCTTTTACTTTGCTCGAAGTCTCCCGAACAGTCGGTATCACTTACCCCTCCCTACTGAGTTTGGCATGAACAGCAGCATTTGCAAACGTGTCAAAACTCACGCTCCGGGGTCACCTGACGTGAGAACACAACTACAAAGGACCCGAGGGCTCCAAGGTTGTATTTTCAACTCAGTCATGGCAGAAGAACGAAGACGTGTCTTGATTGCAGTTGATGGCAGTGAGCATAGCGAAAGAGCTTTCCAATAAAAGTGGACGTTATATTACAAGAGCATTTCTAAAACGCTGTGTGAGATTCAGGTTGCACAATAAAAAAATGCTTTCATTTTTAGCCTAATAAATTCTACCCTGGTATGCTTTTACTTTGCTTAAAGTCTCCCGAACTTTCGAGTGTAGTCGGTATCACTTACCCCTCCCCACTGAGTTTAAGCATAAGCCGAGCAGCATTGCAAACGTGTCAAAACTCACGCTCCAGGGTCACCTGATGTGAGAACACAAAGTCTACAAAGGACCCGAGGGCTTCAAGTTGTATTTCAATTCCGTGGAAGAGACTGTGAAAATGGCAGAAGAACGAAGACGTGTCTTGATTGCAGTTGATGGCAGTGAGCATAGCGAAAGAGCTTTCCAATGTAAGTGAACGTTACTATAGCATTTCTAAAACGTTGTGTGAGATTCAGATAGCAGTGCATGCATTCATTTAAAATACCTTAGCTGCGTTTTTGAAGGATTGATATTTGAATTAATAGAAAGCTCAACCATTATTAAGTTATAAACACTAATCCTGAAACTGATCAGATATTGGCGTGGTTGGTGGCTTTTTATGGAGGGAAAAACCGAAGAAAAACCAATGCGACATCGGAGAGATCGTCTTCTTCCCTGACTTCGACTGGCTGTCATGAGAATCGAGCCCGTGTCGCATGCATATGAGGCGATCATCACCACGCTATCCCGAAGTCTCTGAAATCCAATATTTTCACGATGTTTTTTTCTGCATGCTTGACTGCAAACTTTTAAAGTGCAATATACGAATAAACTGCGAGTTTAAACTCGTTATTTAATTGCAATTGGTCACATTGTTTCCGAACTGAAATAATTATATGAAGTTCGTTGACTAATTTGAAATACATATTTTAATAATTTAGACATGTGACACAGCCAGTCGTTAATCTCAATTTTTGTAAACTTTAATAACAAACCTACAGAAACAAATCCTTACTCACCCATACTTCATTATGCATACGAAGCTATTTGATCTGCAGACCAAAATACCGGTGGTAAACTTCGCTTTACGAGCAACCAAAAATTCTCAAAATCGCTGTTAGGGTTAGGAGTAATGGTTAGGGTTTCGGTAAGGATTATATCTTTTAATTCCTTAAACGAAAATGTGGGTTTTGGCGACCATAAACTGCATGAAAATGTAAAGTTGGCGGCCATTACTGTATGCATAATTAAGTATGGGTGAGTACGGAAACTTTACCCAGGGCAGCTCTTCCACCAAAGGCGGCCACAACGAACAGTTCGAGGTGACGTCATTCTATGTTGATTTCCAACGGCTACTTTAAAGTCTAAAACTGAGTTTAAAAATCGGCCAGAACTGTTTTATTTTATGTTAGATGTTTCCCAAATACACAATAAAGATGGTAAAACAAAATGATATGTTTTGTTTACCTGTGAGGTAGTTAATATGTCATTTAGATGGGTTTTAAGGACATGTTTTTGCCAGAGGTTTTTGTTTTTCATTTCTCATGCAGCTTTGCATCACAATATATAAATTGGCATGGCAGGCAACTAAGATTGCCTGCAGAACACAGTCGCAACAAGAAAGCAGCCAAAAGTTTATTCTCCTTCTACAATTTGTTTGGCAACTATCGTGCACAGCTAACTGTCTAGATATTGGACAACGACCATGCGAAAAAACCACTGTGTTTCAACAAATGTTTCTGACTTTCCTATCCATTTGAAAACTATGGCCTCACTGATTTTGGCTTTCGCCACACATATGATGCAGGCAGATATGAGGGGGACTTTTGGCCACATGACAAGTTGAACTTTTCCCAACTAGCTTACCCAAGGCAATAAACCATTTGAACATATAGCTGCCAGCAGTGAACCGTTATCTTGTATATCTTTTTGAAGTGTATGCAGCTGAGCCAAAAAATGGTGTTTAGGTTGTTAAATGTTGATGCAACTTCGGATATTTCGTTTTGAAATTGAATACAGGGCTTTTGAGTTTTGTAATGATTGACTTCAACAAATCAAATTTGAATGACATTATTTCAAACATTTTGTTGTGGCTGCCTGTGGTACAACTTCCCTTGAACTAATAAGACAGCTTATCATATCTTTTAGGTTCAAAATCAACACTTGGTATTTTTAGGCATTTTTGGAGAAAAATCAAAATTATTTTAAAAAAATGGTATTTTAATTTAGGGATGCAAAATGAGTATGTTCTAACTGCCCTTCTTGCTTGCCTTTTTCAAAATTGATGCTATAAGGTTAGAATTTTTCAAGCTTTGGCATTTGTTTTGGTACAGTAGTCCTCACCCCCCCCCCCTCTCCAGAAACCACAATTTACACATGTAGTCTTTGTTTCAAATGTTATTAATTAAGGATAATATTTATTAATATTTTTGTGCAAATCCCACAAGATGTCAAACATTTGACAGATTTGCTTCGTAGATGTAAGACTTGTGAATGATTTATAATTTATATAATAAGCTAATTACATATATTGTTCAAATACAAACAATGCAAATGGAATAATTTTTAAATTCATTACAGGGTACTGCTCACAACTTCATAAAGAAGGTGACATGATAATCATCATCCATGCACATGAACTGCCAACAATGCCTGCTGCACCCTACCCTTGTGAGTAACAATTGCTGGAATATCTATTGTAAATTTTGAATAGAGGTAACTAAGTAGAAAATTTTGGATTGGTTCCCTGTGATAGAGAGCTTTTTAGAAATCTGAAGGAAAGATGATCATTTTACATAAGTGATGAACATTTCAAAGCAGAAAGTTGATTGTCTTAAGTTCTATTTGTAATGAATAGTTTTGTCTTGGATTTACATTCCTGCAAAATCATTTCAGTTTTAAGTTATGGTTTGTTAATGAATAAGAAAAAGGCAATCTCCCATTGTTCTGCCACATTTTTATACTGAAATGCTGAAAACACATTAACCTAGCCGTGTACAACAAGGATATTATAAAATAAGCAAAATGCAATGAAACTTCATTTTAAAGCAACCAGTTGATTGTCTTAAGTTCTATTTGTAATGAATAGTTTTGTCTTGGATTTACATTCCTGCAAAATCATTTCAGTTTTAAGTTATGGTTTGTTAATGAATAAGAAAAAGGCAATCTCCCATTTTTCTGCCACATTTTATACTGAAATGCTGAAAACACATTAACCTAGCCTTGTACAACAAGGATATTATAAAATAAGCAAAATGCAATGAAACTTCATTTTAAAGCAATATTTTTTGTACTAATAATAATTATTAATCCAGTCATATTGAGACTCAATTCTTTAAGTTCATTATTTTTTGTGTGGCTTTTATTTCTATACTAGTTCTCTCCCTCTGTCTACCTACAAAACCTATCTATTTACCTATCTTCTTATTACCATATTTGACATAATTATCATTTGTGCCAACCCCTTTGCTGTAATTTAAGATTTGCAAAAAAAGGTTTGGGAATGGGCACTCACTCAATCAAATTTCCATCATGATTATTGATACTAAAAAGCTTTCAAAAATATAGCACTTATACATTATAATAATAGTTTTCCAAAAATGAAACACAAAACAAAATTTTATGGTCTCTTACAGTAAGTACTATTTCTGAATCACAAAATGTTATTATATATTGAACAACATGCACATACACAACCTGCCAAATAGTATTTTAAAAGTTTCATGCACTAATAATAACATATAAGGGTCACAGTTTTATAGAATAAAACTATATTCTCCTGATCAGTATAAGAAAATTGCATTTTAAAGAGAATCTCAAGAATGTACAACCACTGAACATTTAAAGAACCAAAGGTGTTGTGTCTTTAGCTTTGAAGAAAAAAATATTGGTTATGAAAAATTGATTTCAATGTAATTATGATTATATAACACATGAAGCTTAATGGAAAACAAAAATAGATAAATAAATATTTCTTACTTTGCCTGCAGCTGGTTACATCATATTTTCCTGAAAGGTTTAAGATGGAGACTTGGTGAACAACAGAAATCAGCAAAACTAACATAGTCAATGCCTCTGCATATGTTTGATACATGTATTAATTAAATCAAAGGCAGATGAATAATATAGTCTCCTTGCTGTTTTGAAATCCAAAGTTAATTTTCATCATAGATGGGTTTGCTTATTATGAAGAGTGGCAACGTTTGAATCAAAAAAGTGACGAAGATGCTAAACACTTACTACAACAATATGGAGCAAAAATCGTGGAGCTTCAGAAAGAGAATGTTTTGAAAAAGGTACTGTAGACTTTTTATCTCAGTGGACAGACCTTGCTAAATGAAGAACAGCGATGGAAAAAATTGTCAAAATCTGTTATGGTTTTCAAGATATTGATAGTTAATGTTCTCAAAATAGGCCTTTTGTATGTTTTGGTCAATCTATAGTCAATTTCACTCCATTAGCCGCATTCATATTCAAGAAACAGGTGTGAACATTTTGCATGTACACACCATGTTCACAAAGGGATTATTTTCTTTTGTGGACGTTTTGGGATTTGATTTACGAAAATGGGTGTTTGACGTAAACGTACATACAGCCTATCGATGACGTCCATTGTTTTAAACTTTTTAAAAAACTGTTGCCAATCCTCTTCCTCATATAGAAGGGTCATCTGCTGACTTCACAAATATCCCATGGATGGTCAAACAAACCATAGTTAGCTCTCTTAGTCCCAAGCAGTTTTCAACATCTAAATTCTCCTTACCTAATGCATACAATATTAGACATTAATTTATTTTAGTACTGAGAATCTAAAAATTGTATATCAAACAAAGTGAACTGAGGAAGATGAAAAGTAAAATTCTCCCAAACTTGCTTGATGAAAAGTATGAGTTTGAGTAGGGAGAATTTACTTGCAACTGGGACTGAAAGAAATAACAAAGCTAATATTTTCACTTTTAATGACTTATCATCAAGGGTTGAGTTGGACTAACTTTTTTGCTCACTGGCCCTCAGTAGTGGCTATTAATTCGTACAACTTTGATTTCACTAGCCAAAACCAATCTTCTACTTGCCATGTTTTTTTCCACTATAAAAATGCCTAGACACCCAGATAAGATGTACACCTCTAGAAAATGGACACCAATGTCGGAACCTACAGTTTTTTATGCAGTCATTTACTGTATTTTAAATCTCTCTCAGACGGGCACATCTCTAAGCTGGACAGTTTAATCCAGTCCCGAAGTTGTCCATCTTTGAGGGGTTTCACTGTATATTAAATTTTTATTTTATTTTATTTTTTTATTTTATTCTAAACTTCAGAGTGTAATTTTCTGCCTCTCGATGTAGTGACAACTGAGTTTTAATGTTAAGTTTTTTCAAATTTTCAGTGGTTTGTAGCAAACACTTTTATCTCAAAATTTTTATAAAATATTTTATTTTATTTATTTTCAGTGCGAGTTCAAGCTTTTCAAAGAAACTGGGACAGCTGGTGAAATTATTGTTAAGTGTGCCAAGGAAGAAGATTGTTCTTTGTTAATCATGGGATCTCGTGGAATGGGCACGGTCCGACGCACTTTTATGGGAAGTGTTAGCGACTATGTTGTGCACCACTGCCACAAGCCTGTTGCTGTCATCATGCCTCCTGATCGCCATGGAGAAGCTGCTGCCTCTTAGAATCCTTGCAAGGAACTGTAGTTTATGTTTAAATTGATTTAGCAGTTGTATTTCAAATCAAGAGTTTCTTAGATTATCTTTACAATTGTACAGTAGCTTGATCCCCTTTTCATTACTGGTTAATTAGTACATCCATTACAATTAAGGTTGAATCTCAATTTTATTCAAATCAAAGTACTTTACATCATTTCTCAGAGTTAAATAGGTACTACAAACTTTTATCTAGATATTTTCCAAACGGATGATCCAACATCAGTTTATAATGAATTTAAGTAGACACATGACAAACTTCAATTTTGAAAAACCATGTTTCAGAAGAACTATGAGGAAGGCAGAAGTTTGAAAACTGAAGTTTCTTGTGTTTTTACTTAAATAATAAATATCTAGATTTTTTATTCACTTAGTATCCTCTCTCAAAGCTGTACTGTCTATCTTTCCTCAGAATGTTGTTGCCAACTGGACCAGCCAACCAGCCATGTTTATCTAGATCCTGCTTACATCTTATTCAAGGAGTTTCAGTTCTATGTATTCATATTAAAAAGCTCAATACTAATTTTCCCTTTTTCATTCAATTACAAGTGTTCTTTCTCTTAAAGCTGTACTGTACATCATTTCTCAGAACATTGATTCCACAAATCAGTCATGTTTATCTAGATCTAGCTTACATCTTATTCAAGGAGTTTGTCTGAAAGAACAAAAACATGAAAGGAGACAGCTGACAACTTATATATATTAGATTCCTACAATTAAGTATATAGAACAGTATACGTATATATAGTATGTTTCTAGTTTTCACTGATGTGAAGAAATGCAACATGTTTGACATTAAATTCAATCCATTGTCACTTAACCTTGCCATGAGAAAAGCCTTTGTTCATCTTGGTCAGAAAATAATTTTGTTTGATTGACCTGTATCTCATGACCATTCATGGTTTACTGAATGCCCCTCAGGGGGGGGATGGGGGGGGGGTGACCATCGGAAAAGTCCCCAAAATACCCTAAAAAATATCAAGAGATAAAAATTTTCCACCCTAAAAAATACCTTTTGGTTTTAAAATTACCCTAAAAAATACCAATTGAAAGCTAAAAGTTTTCTCTCAGTAGCTAGCGGGTCGGCGCTAAGTCCCCTTGTGTTGTGCTGAACGTGATATGCAGTGAATCAAGGTGCACGCGTAATAGAACGTTCTTCATAGGACCTCTTTTGAAACTTCTTATCAGATCGCGTGTTTGTTAAAACACGGGGCTGCAAGTAGTCCAGTAGCTTGGCGTTTCCAAACCCTAAAAAATACCAGGCTCTTGGTTTAACACCAGAATTCTTTTTAAAACCCCATACCGGACTGGCAACTTTAACCCCTAAAATATATGACGGTCATACCTACCATCCCAATATAGGGAGTACCCCCCCGGGCTGAATGTATGCATGGATAAACTTAATTGTGAAATATGTATAGGTTTTGTTATCCGTACTTATAATGGTTTTGCACTGTTTCCTTGCAAACTGTTTTAATTTCCTGAAGAGCTATACCATTTTATATAGAGGGACTGGATAGAAAATGTCTATTCTTTTGTTTTCTGGTCTTGACCCTGCACAAAACGTGCAGAAAACATAAAAGCTTTTGAAATGCAAATCAACAAATAGCTAGTCAAAATGTTCTCACAAACACCTGAAACAAAGAATATGCAGGGTCGCGGTTCATCCAACATAAAACATAGCATCTTTAGCTAGTACCTTCTTTGTATTTCCCCTCTGAGCTTTGCCGGCTTTCCTAAGCAGTCCGTAAATTAACTATGGCTACAGCAAGTCAGGCTGTGATACAACTAATCAATTCGGCTAGCCACATACTTGAAACCCGTAGCCACATTAAAGTAAGGGTATTTTCACTTTTTATAACTTTATCCACCTCGAATTGTCTGTTTTCCCACAGCTAGACCATGCTCTCATCACATGTTGATACCTGAACGCAAACCAAATTTTCAAAAGTAAACTTTTGAGAAACCTGAAATATTGCTCTAAAATGTAATAAATTTGCCCATTCTACATATTTTGTTATGGTATAAATCAAACTTGTGCTTATGTTTATTTTGCTTTTGAAAAAGAATTCAATTTAAGAAAAAGCACTTCAATTTCCCCAAAGAGTAAGTTAATATATTTAATCAAGTGTATAAGCAGTAATATGATTACTAAATAACTGACATAAAGTATCTGGAATGGACGATTTTATTACATTTGGGAGCAATAATTCAAATTCCCCATGCATTAATTCGGTTGGCGTTCAAGTATTTTGACGGTAGCGTGGGTTACCTGTGGTTTAATCTCCACTCGTAGCGAAAGCTGAATGCAAAAACTTTTCCTTCAGAGAAGACAACACTGTGCTCCAAAATGCATTTTATCCTAAATATCAAGATGGTCGTAAGTCTCAAGTTTGGAAGAAATTCTTCATATTTTGCCCAAATAAACCCCATTATAAGTTGATTTCATAAAATAGATTGAAAGGTTCATCTGCGTTGTACTACAGAAGAAATCGAAGAAATTCGAAAAGTTGTCGTTTTGACGTCATTTCACGACAAAATTTATTAGTAGCATGTGAAAACACTTCATTTCAACGAAATTAGCTCAAACTTCGTCAGATCGTACACAAGAAGACATGGTGAGTTATTTAAGTTTTATTTCCCCGTACAGTCTCTAGTAAATATGTATATTAGGGCCTGGGCTACACTTTTTTTCTATAACAACATAAGGCTGAAACTTGCCTAAAATTTAAGAACATGCTGAGGCTGAGAAACGACGAAGAACATTTATTTTTGATGATAACAATGGAAATAATCCATACAGTGTTTTCGGTTGGCTTCTTTACTAAAGTTAACAATTTTACATCACGTTTTTTCATTTACCAAATCACAGTTCTTACAGCTAGCGTTTTTTAAAATTTAATAAATGCATACAAGTATACAAACCAATGTACAAACAAATTTATAAACACATACAGTAATGTATTATTTGTGTTGTCTGCCAAATCAGTAAAGATATTTTACTGAAGAACTACGAAAGCCGAGAGGGGCCAATAGTTTTCAGACTTTTTTTTGCAGACTTTATTTCTACTTCAGACTTTTTTTTTGCAGACTTCTTTTCCACTTCAGACTTTTTTTGCTGAATTGGTTTCCACTTCAGACTTTTTTTGCTGACTTATTGTCCACTTCAGACTTTTTTTCAGACATTTTTTGCTGACTTAATTTTCCACTTCCTATTCAAGTTTGAACTCGCTTCGTTGCATCACTTCTTCCAATAGCGTATTTTTCAATCAGCGCAGGCGACAGACAGGTAAGCAGTTGTTTATCAACTTTGAAGGAAAAATAACAACAAACACTAATATTCAGTCAAGTCAACAATGATGTGAAGTCAATAATCCCCCCACCCTGGGGGGGACTTCGGGGTCAAAACGGTAGGGAAGACCGTCGGAAAAGTACCCAAAATACCCTAAGAAAAACCAAGGGATAAAAATTTTCACCTTAAAAAATACCTCTCTGTTTTAAAATTACCCTAAAAAATACCAATCGCAAGCTGAAATTTTCCCTGGGTAGCTAACGGGTCGGCGCTAAGTCCCCTTCTATTGCGATGAACGTGACTTACATGCAGTAAATAAAGACGTGCGCGTAATAGGACGCTCGTCAAATGGACTTTTGTTTAAACTTCCTGTTCAGTACGGCGCACGTTTACCAAAACAAGGGGCTGCAAGCAGTGCAATAGTTTGGCGTTTTTCAACCCTAAAAAATACCAGGATCTTGGTTTCACACAGTGTTTAGCTTTACGATCCCTAAAAAAACCGGACTGGCAATTTTAACCACTGAAAAATAGTATATAATACGACGGTCATACCTACCACCCCAATAGTGGGGATAAACGTCCGTATTTATATACCCATACTTCGTAATGCATACGAAGCTATTGATCTTCAGACCAAAATATCGGAGGTAAAGCTCTCTTTACGAGCAACCAAAAATTCTCGAAATCAATGTAAAGGTTAGGAGTAATTGTTAGGGTTATATCTTTTAATAGTTTGACGAACATAAACTGCATATAACTGTGAGTTTGGCGGCCATTACTTTATGCATAATTTTAGTGGCACTTAAAAGTATGGGTGAGTACGGAAATTTCCCTCCGATTACGTAAATTTCAAAACTTTCGGACATTTTTAAGTCAAAATTTTTGGAATTCGATTAAATTTTCGGACAAAAGTTTGATATAGGAATTTTTTTAAAACTTCACTGGTGTCCAGCCTCCACGCTTCCAGTTCCAGGGAATGCACGGATATGGTCAAAGTCTCTAAGTTCTTTTTCAAATACCGCTGAAGCTTATTTATAGACTTGTTTTTTCACTTCGCTTTGCATCTACCATTCAAAATATTCAGTTGCAAGTTGTGTGACGTCGACGGGTTAATCCCTCGGCCCTCCCCGTTGACAAGATTATGAATTACTTGGCATGCTCTATCAAAAACATGCCAGAGTTCACGCTTTAATATTCCAGTCTTGGGTCACCTGACGTGAGAGTACACGGTATTTGAGAGAAGAACTGGCATAAATGGCAACAGAACCAGAGCGAAGACGTGTCTTGATTGCAGTTGATGGCAGTGAGCATAGCGGAAGAGCTTTCCAATGTAAGTGAACGTTATATACAAGAGCATTTCTAAAACGTTGTGTAAGTTTCAAGTTCAAATCGGAAATGCCTTTTACTCATGCTTTCTTTTAGTTGCTTTTGTCTCATAAAAGGTCAGTTAATATGGAGGATTGAAGTCGTGTATATATTTTGAAGTATGTGTTTTAAAAGTCACGTTTTTCGTGATGTGTGTTTTCAGTGGCGTACGTATAACGTATACGTATCTCCGAAATATATAGTAGTTTTGATAATTAGTATAATTTTAAGTATATACAAAACATTATAGTTCTGTGATACCGCTATTACTCCATCAAGTATTGAAGCAATCACGAGTTATAAATCAAGGTATCGTTAAGTTGGTTCTTTCTCGATGTAAGAAACCGGAATTTTTCCAGACAAGTTGCAGCTGGCCATATCATGCATGCAGTACGATGTACTTCCCACGAAGAAGTGCGACTGTGAAAAAACTTGCTTTTGTCTGTGCATTGACAAGCAATCAGTAAGGCTTCTAGGAATCGGCGAAATAGCCAGGAATACATGGCCAGATGATACATCGGCCACCATGAAAAATGGTGTTCAAAGGCAAAGCGGATATAATTTCGATTTGGGTTCGTGCACGATCTTCTATTGTATTCTCTCTATAAATTCTATTCTTGCTTTTAGGTTTTTTGAAGTGCACATCAAAGTATTGATTAATTAGGAAAAGACAAAGGTCATTTACGGTAAAGATAGAAAACATGTTCTTGGTTTATTACTCCTAAAAATAGCAGTTACGCTAATACTAGGAGGATGTGCAATAACATTAATTTACAGCTTTTTTTCTCCGAACAAAAGGCTTTGAAAGGCTCGCAGACCTTCTGTTAATTAATATTAGTTAGCTGATAGCTAGCTTGAATAATCTTTGTAGATTTTCTGTGTGGTCTGGTAAGAGTTGTGATCTCTAAAAGGAACCAGGTTTTGGGCTAAAATTTGACAGGTGAATATTTTAACATTTTGTTTTAGGCTTTCAAATCAATAGATTATGAAATGATTTTAACCTATGGCTATACTTAAGCAACACCTGTTTTGAAAGTTTCTTAATTAAAGTATATGCCCCTGCATAATTCCAGGTACAATTGCTTTTAGGTACATTAAAAAATTTATCCTATAATGCTTGTTATCAAAAGGAGTTGTTAAGATATGCTGGCACAAATCAGTTTCAAGGCTGAGTGACTTGCTAAAGTATAAAGTGATTTTAAATTCATCAATGGGTACTTCTTTAATTTATTCTCATATTCATAGCCCTTCGATAGTTCATGCAGTCGGTAGAGTGGAGGGCTGTAAAACTAACATCATCGCTGATATTTTGATTCTGGTTCAGAGGACTATCTTTTTACTTTTTTTCCTTTCCTATATGGATTTGGTGTTGTTAATGAAACAAAAACATTTGAAAAGCTCGAAGACAAAATCAATAATTATAGTCAATGTAGCTAGCATGGTAATTGTAGCTTTGGTTGGAACTTCAAATTAAGAAAGATTAAATCAGGCTCATGGCCACCTGGGATGTTTTGCGGCAAGATGCGATGGAAGAGACACACCAGACAAACTAACACCGAAGGCATATTTAAGTCTCAGGGGGATGGGAGCATGGAAAATTTTGAATATTAATTAGGCTGCATGAGACTGAATTGTAAAACAGGGAACCAAAATCAGCTTTAATAACTTCCATTGATATTATTTGGACTTTAGAATTTCAAAATCAATTTAGAAAACATAGAGAATAAAGTTGCTTTTTCAGACATCTGGTCAACAAAAAGTAGACCTTTATTGCCTGTGGGGGATAAGGGGGGGGGGGTGTTTGGTTATGAGTACACCTATAGCAACCCCCTCCCAACAGACTTCAGAATGTATTTAATTCTCACAATTGTGGGCAGTTAAGAGGGGAGATGGGGCGGGGGTCTGTGGTTAGGGGTTCAGGAAAAGAAAAAAAAAACTAGCCTTAATTTGTAATGTGTTTCATACAAATTGAGCAGATGTGTTCAGTATATAGGTACTTCATGCAAACTAATTTAAATCATATAGAATTACACTGTAAAGTATAAGACACTTTTTACCTGTTTTGAAGAAAAAGTGCAGAAAATTTGCCAAAATGAAATGCCAATTTTAGTGCAAAAGCTGCACCAAACTTTTTAAGCCCATTTTTATGTGTGATGTCACATGGTTTGAAAGGCTGGATTGATCTTACTTTCACTTTCAATCATTTCTTTACTTAATTATATGCATGGTCATAGCAATTAAAGTACAAAGTTTGATTTTGCATGACTGGTTGCTCAGCTGTGTTTGAGCAAAAAACTAGTTTTGCTGTAAACTCCCATGGGGGAGGGGTTTCTCCCTATGTTGGGATGGTAGGTATGACTGACATATTTTTTAGGAATTAAAATTGTCAGCCTGGTATTTTTTAGGGGCTAATTATTAAAAGAAGTCCTGTGTTAAACCACCAGCCTGGTATTTTTTGGTTGAAAAATGCCCAGCTATTTGACTGCTTGCAGTCCTGTGTTTAAGCAAATGACTTATGTACTGATAAGACGTTAAGACAAAAGTTTTGTAGCAAACGTCCTGTTACGCTCACGCCTTTATTTACTGCACATCATGTTTGGCAAAACATGAAGGGACTTAAGTGCCAACCCAATACTTTCAAACTGGTATTTTTTAGGGTTTAAAATTTAAAACTGAAAGGTATTTTTAGGGTGGAAAATTTTTTTCCCTAAAGTATTTTGTGGGGTGATTTGGGGGAAGCCCACAAGTGGGATTTCTCCGCTAATAAATGCCTCCCCAGTGAGTTTCCTTCTCCAATTAACGCCCCTATGGAG
>JAOBAT010081564.1:0-19321 GCA_026413305.1 Hydrozoanthus tunicans
TTTGAAAACCTCTTTATCTTCTTCTTTGTAACCTCCCAATATTTACTTATTGTCCAGGCACACCTTTCTGTTTCGAAATAGCAGTTTGGATTGTCTGTGGATGAAATATCGTAGTTATAGTGACGAAAACACTAGACAAAACAACGTGTAAGGCTCGATCTGCTGCCTAAGCTAAAAAGGTGACTCAGAACATGTACAGCAACTCTCTTGGTTAACTGTCAACAAAATATGAAAAGTTTAAAATTTTAAAATTAAAATTGAAAATAAAGTTTTTCTTATACCCATTAAATAAATTCGGATAAGAACGAGTCAGTTGTTAACCTGTAGGTTCCTTTGTTTTGTTTCGAGAGTATTCTTCTCCAGAATCCTCTACTCCTTTGGGTTTTTTTTCTAGAGTTGTTTGTTCCGCTCCAGAGGGCTATATTCTGTTCCAGAGTTCTCTGTTCCGTTTCAGATTCCTTTATTCTATTTCAGAGTTCTCTGTTCTGCTCCAGAGTCCTCTGTTATATGTTCTGGAGCCCTCTGTTCTGTTTCAGAGTCCTCTGTTCCGTTCCATAGTCCTCTATTCTACTCCAGAGTTCTCTAGCTGTTATATGTTCTAGAGTCCTCTGTTATACTTCAGAGTCCTCTGTTACGTTCCAGAGTCCTCTATTATGTTCCAAAGTCCTTTTCAGATTCTTCTAGTCTACGTCATTCCAGAGTCCTCTGTCTGTTCCAGGGTTCTCTGTTCTGTTCCAGAATCCATTGTTCTGCTCCAGAGTCCTCTGTCTGTTCCAGAGTCCTCTGTTCTGCTCCAGAGTCCTCTGTTCCTTTTCGGAGTCCATTTTTCAGATTCCTCTATGTCATTCAAGAATCCTCTGTGTCTTTCCAAAGTTCTCTATTTCATTAAACAGAGTCTGCTTTCTATTCCAGATTCTTCCGTTCACTATTCCCCTTCTTAGAAATTATACGTTTGTTGTTCTATATTCAATATACTGCATAGGAATGATTTATCAATAAAGCTTATTGGCAGAACAAAATGACGAAGTATAAAAGTTAAGTGGTGTGCTAGGAGTACAGCATTTCTTTCGAAATGTCTTTCGTCTTATCGTGAAATTTTGTAAGCATCCAGTTAGTATCCTATGAGTACTTTACCTTTTCTTGCCACTTTGTGACACGTGCCATCTACGAAACTCAGGTCGTCAACGGCAATGTCTCCTTCAGCTCCAAGTCCAGTCACACCTTCGAGCTCAATCTGTTAAGGTATAACTTGAGTTTTAAAGAGTAAAATCATCTGCAATATTAATTGGGTCTTATTAACATAAAAATTGTTATAAGGCTAAATATTGCAATACACTAAATTATCATCTTTTTGTTCAAGACAATTCTTTCTCGAATGTCGCATATATTAATAATATCTGAGCTACAGGCGGTTGGCAGCTGGCAACTTTTACCTGTTTTTGTCTATCATTCCTTTGACCTTGTTTTTTTGAATGATAGCGTAAGACGGTTTCGAACAATTGTGTTGTTACATTACTCGTTATGATCAATGCTTTTTGAGGCCCGCAAGGTACTAACTTGCCGCAAACAATGGAAACATTACAAAGCAATGCATTGAGCATGGTGTCAACAACGTGTTTGTTGTCCTTCCGATCTAATCTCAAGGATGTAAGAAATCCTTTCCATTTTTTGTTCACAGTTTGTATTTACCTGGTACGGAAGGCTCACAGGAGGTACAGCTACTTGACCAAACCTCCATTCATTCCCTTGGTCTCCAGTCAAACTCCACACTGTAGAAGCTGTTTCGTTGGTCATTTGATTGACACGAAGACTTCCGATGCCTTTTCCATACATGTGGTACCAAAATTGGACACAAACGGTGTCTTCTGGTTTAAATGTCTCACTTACTAACACTGCACTTTCGCCTTGTTTTTGGTTTGAAGCCTCAATGTAAACAAACTTACCTGTGGCATAAACCAAAAGAAATTTTGTTAGCAAGAAATGCTGGAGATTCTTTTAAAGTTCCTTTATACGTTTTGAAATGTTTCGGTTGTTAGCCCTTCTATTGGATTGCAACATGTTATTGTTTCAGGATTTTTCAGTATCTGCGTATTTCTATGTTTAAGACTCAGGACCGCTTTGAAGCGACTAGCAATTGTGTCAACAAATGTTTACGGTTCGCTGGGGTAAACTGATCATTCTAAAGGGCCTTGAACATATTCACATGGAAAGACGCTATATAAATGCACCACTTTACCAATTATAAGACGAAGAAAACTACTTAACATGAAACTTGCAACTGTTGTAAAGCTCATAACGATTAAATGTTTTGATACATTGTTTCTTATACCATGATATGGTTGCTGCTAAATAGAGGTATCATTAATTTTTTTTTTCGCAAACGCATCTACTAACCTGATGACGTCAATGAACTGTGATCAAATGAAGGACCAGTGTTTACTGTGGGTGTATCGCCAGACCACGCCCTCCATTTAAAATGAGCTCTGTCGCTTTGCCTCATGTTACACAGGCCGCTCTCAAAATCACAATTGCCTTCGAAGAAAACAGGAGGTATCGCAAAATGAATCATAATTGAAAGTTTTAGCTCGATACACATATGAGGCCTCCAAAGTTGTTAGGTTACGAAGGTAGTATGGCTAGGTAGCCAGAGTTTACTGCAAACTTTGGAGCTTTAACAGGCTATTTCTTCGAAAGTATTCAATGTATCATTTTCTTAGCGTTGGCAATGCCTTGTTTTGTTCATTCAGCGTAAGCAGCAATTCGCTTTCGTTCTAAAACTACGAGTAAGACTGAGAAAACTATTCGAGCTGTTTTTGAAAAAAAGAACTGTGAGCGGGTAAGGTAAAAGCAAGACAATATTCGAAATTTATGTTATCTCTCATACCTCTTCTTGCTTTACACGAAATAGAGGAAGTTGTGTTTTCTTGCGTGAAGCAGCCCAGATTGTTTAACGAACATTTTGTAGACCCTGCCATTTAATAGACTATGGTTAATTTATGCGTTGCAACAAAGCCTACAACTTAAAGTTGCACCGTAAACATTTGAAAGAAATAATTATTATGTATTATATATAGTATCTACACGAACCAAGATTATGTCTAGTATATAGAGCTGTCCGTTACGTTAATTTCGTTATTACCAACGAAACTTACACCTCTTCGGAACTTGAATTCTAAGTATTTTTTAAAAAATCTTAGTAATAAGTAACGACAACATAAACTTCCGTTAAGTACCACAAGCAGATAGGTTTTTAGCATTTTTGTAAAAATATTAAAAAAAAAAATACTGCTTTACCCAAGAAAGCGTCGGTTTGAAAAAAAAAGGTTTCCTTGCATTGCGTGATTAAGGTAAAATTTTATAATCCTGCTAGCGGTACATATCATAGTTTTGAAAGAATAAGATACTGAACAATCACAATTGTATAAGTTTTATCAAGATTAGAAGGAAAAACCTTATAATTGAGCTTTACTAAACAACTCACCGCATAATTCAGGCTCGTCGGAGGATTCCTCACAGTTTGAAAAGGAGTTTGCCTGACAGGTTGATTTCCAGTCCAGACAATCTCCACTCACACATTGGAACTTAGGACATGAACCTAAGATCAAAACTCTTTGTTGGCCAATTTCGAATTGTAATAGTTGCCAATGATTTTGAAAAGAATGACAAAACTCAGTTACTCCATGCAACCAATACCTTCCTTTTTCTTAACTAACTTATTCTAACCATGTCGAACTGCAAAAATTACGGTGAAACTAAGAACTATATAATAGAACTTGTCGACTTTCGACCTACTGACCCACCATTTTTGATCTGGAACCCATTGCAAGTCAGATAAATCGCAAATACACGAGTGAGCATTTTCTTACAGCTGATTCAGTTATTCTATTTTTGACAACTTTAATTTTAATTTTAATTGCATTAAAATGCTTTTTGAGCATTCTTCCTTTGTCTAACTATTCTGTTGCACGGTTCTTTTTGTCTCCTGGTACCAATTGCTTAAAGGTGAGTTGTGCTTTACCTTGTTGTCTAGTGCTTTCCTATCTCCGTTTTGTTTACTGACAACTATGATTGTTTTAGTGTCCGCTTTTAAAGTGAATGATGAAGTAAAAAAATAGACCTTGCTAAATGACTGAGGAGTAGCAATAGATTTTTTTTTCAAAATCTTTTTGTTTCTTGAGATATTAACATTTAAAGCTTTCCACTAGTGTCGTCATGACTGGTACCGACAATTTTGCTTCTTTTAAAAAAAATAAAATCTGCTGCCAACCCAGAACCTTTGGATGAATTTGAGTCAAACTTGGAATGGTGATCTATTTGTTTGAGATACGTCAGCAGCCAAACTTTGGCTTAAATGCATCCAAACTATGTTTATGGATTGCCGGAAGAGTTTTGAAAACTGTAAGTTTGTCGGAACCTCTCATGACGTCATCAGTTGAAAAAAAATATACTTTTAATGTCTGGAGAACAATAAAAGAACTTCACCGCTAATCCTCTTTTAGTTCGGTCTATCCATCGAGTCATAAAGTCTTTCACTTCATATGCACTTAAACGTAGTTAGTGACAAAGGAACGTACCACAATTTTTCTCATCTGAACCATCAGAGCAATCGTTCACACCATCACACAAATTGTTGCTTGGTACACATTTCTCCTCTTGAATACATTCAAACTCCGTCATTAAGCATTTACAATGGGTCTCGTCGGAGTTATCCAAGCATCCAAAACTGTCGCCGTCACACGCAAGACTTTTTCTTATGCATCGGCCGTTAGCACACTGGAACTCATCGTTGTCGCATTTGTATCCTAAAGGAAGTGCTTATTAACTTTTAAGTTGCAAGTAAGGTAAGGTAAGCCGCCCGTTATACGGTATGACATAAAGGTAAAGAATGGTAAACTCCCACTCTATTTGTGTCCCTCTTTGATTTCATCATGCATAAATCGACTTAAATTACTGAAGTAAAAAACACTAATGTCGTTTAACAAAAATATGTATAATGTAACGGAATTGTTAGGGAGACCATTGTCTCAGCTATTATTTAGAAACTAAGGTAAAGAGAAATGTTTGCGGAGCGAAGCTCCTTCTTTAACATCCAGACAACATAGCAAGATGCAGATAACCTGACAAACCTGGTAAAGCAAAGGAAGGCTTGACTGGACAGCTTGAAGTAAGGATAGAGATGTTCGTAATGGCCACATCAATTTCTTTGTTGTTTGAGCCAACGCCTTTAAGAATTACCTAAACATTAAAGTACAAATACGAAAAAGAACAAAACTTTATCAACACATAGCTGAGAATAAGAACTAACTTGTTTTAACATGTAAACGAGCTTACTCAATATTTGTAAAAAACATTCTAAATCAAGAGAGATTTATTCAATCATATTCCAATCAGTATTCTCGCACCAGACTATATTAGTATTTAACTGACGCACTATATTCCTCACCGGACTTTGAAGATTTTTACAGCAGAGGCTGTCGAAACGTCAGTCACTTACATCGACAACATGGTTCTTCTCAGGACTACAGTAACCCGGATGAACTCACCAAACAATCTACTGCTACTCCTGGATTGAAACCAATTACCGTTTTACAAAAACAAAGACTTATGCTTTCAAGTTAAGATCTTGTTGTTAAGGTCCCTATAAAGCTTAATTTTTTTACTTTTTAGATTAAAACTGTTATCATCTATCTTCGAACAACCAAAGAAATTTCCGCGTTTTTAAGCATGCTTTTTAATCAAATAAATTTTGACCGAACCGGCCGGGGACTGGTAATCTGTGACGTAGCAGCAGTGAGTTGGGTAGATTTTGTTTAGAAAATTTCTTTTCTTTTTAAAAAGAAAAAAATTATTTCAAACAAATTCAGGGGAATAATTCATTGGTTAGAATAAGAAGAATGTGGTTATTGTAGCTAGATAAGAGATTGTCTGTGCCTCATGCTACGTCAGCATTGCACACTTCAAGCCTAAAATTGTGTAACAGGAACAGCGAGAAAATGTTTTTTTTTCTATCGAAAATTTTTATTCATAAAGGGCTCAACTTTTCACCTGGAAATCCAAAACATAAGCTTGATAGGGACTTTAAAAGAGTAGAAGAAGGGGTTAATTAAACTTGAGTTTGAAAAGTTTCTCAATAAATACCTGGACATCGTCGGCCGTGTGCCATGACACGTCAGCAAGTGCCCACTCTTTTCCTTGATACCCGTTTATGTTCCATAAAAGTGACGTGATATTTCTCTTTAGATTTTTCAAATAAACCTCAAGTCTTGAATGTAAGTTGTTTGGTAGAAGAAACGCAAACTGCAAACAAAGTCCAAACTGCTTGTAGATTTGCCGACCGTGGATGACGGTACTTTGCAACAGAGCTTCTCTTGAATCATTGACAAAGAGGAAACGTTCTAAAGGCAACAAGTTTAATTGAGCATAAAATAGATACACAAGAATTAGATTACTCCTTAGAAAATGAAAGTCACTGATTCCTCTTTGCGAGAATTAGCAACGCTTCCAAATTCAAGAAAAGTAGTTTCAGTGTTTTAAATCTGTTCCAAAAAGTAAAAACAAGTAAACACAGTAAAACAAATCTACATTACTCAAGCAGACGAGTTCAGGAAGATAATTTTGGAGAGTACAAAATAGTATAAGTGACTGATAAAAACACAAGTTGCTACCAGCTGCTAACAATGCACATCCAGATACATAACTATTAGGTTTTATCTATACAAAATGCCCCGGGCAGAAATGGTCTTTGCTCATACCGTTAACTCCCACTTTAGAACCCTGGCCGGCCTGTATAACCTTCAGTTAAGGGTTTGGGGTGGGCTTGTAAACGGGGGGAGCTTGTATCTGGGTGGGCTTATAAGTGGAAGGAAAGAAATGTTTTGGAACGACGAGATAAACGTCTTTAAGAAAAAAAAATTAAAGCTAAACATTACATTTAATAACATTACATTTACAGTAACATTTATAATACATTTTATTTTTTATTTCAAGAACGTCTATAAAACTTAAGTAAACCTTAATTTTTCCCGTTTAACGGTCAACTCGGTAGTGTTAACATGCCATAATAATAATACAGTAAGTGGGTTATAAACGGGGGGGGAGGGCTATATCCGGGTGGCCGGATTAGTATCTTCGTTAGCAAAATCCGGGGGGAACTTTAAGACCGATGGGCTTTTACGTGGGGCTTAAGGACTTTATTTTGACACATTACTAGCAACATTGATATTTAAGTTAGTAGAGAGAAGTAACAAAGATAGTTAAGCTCAAGCGGAAACCGATCCATGCAGTACTTCTTACGAGACGTACTGTACGAAAACTCAGATTAAATTTATCTAGATGTTAACCTAACAAACGAAAAAGCCTTGATCGTGCTATTTTCTGTGCAAAGAATTTAGAAGATGATTATTGACCATTTTATTCTTGGTTTTCATTTGTCACGTGATGTAAAAATGTTCCTAATTATCACTGCAAAAGACAAACAAGTTTTAGAGTCGTAAAATGAACACAAATTTATGTACTGTGAGTAAATTTAAAGCCGATACTACCATTTCCGACAATGCAAAATAAGGCAACTGATTGCACGCCATATTTGCAGTAAAATATATGGCGTCGCCATGTCTGTGTCCATGGACAAGGGCAGAAACATTGCCGCCAATTTACAAAGTTTCGAAAAAGCCTCAACTACCAAACAAATTCGCCAAAATTTCATTGATTTGACTAAATAGTTACTTATTAACCATAATATTGATTCATATCAGAACGCAGAAAGAACAAAGTTGCGCAAAATATTGCATTAGTTTGACTCAAATACATGACTCACCGTTGCGTAACTCAAATCGCTTTACCGATATCTCAGCAACAAAGTATTAAAGTAAATCGATGAAATTTGGCACGAAGAATAGTGAAAGGGAGCCTGAAAGGATACTAAAAAACTTATTTTCTTAGAGATCATAGTTTCAAAGTTAGCATTTTGGTGACGTCAAATGAAAACCAAGAATTGATGTTAAGTTATAAACAGCAGTATCATTTACCTGTCGGGTTTGAAAGTAGTTTCCACTGATCTTTTTCATTTTGACCATTTGTCAACCAAACGCAGACTCCATTGGTAAAATCGCATTCTCTTTCTTTATAAGCTACAGGGAAAAAATAACCATATATTTGTAAAAAACATATGCAGACACGATACCTTCCCACAAAATATAACGCAGCGAAACGAAACTCTTTCATGATTTAACTCTACTGTACACGAGTTTAATAGAAAAATTCCGAAAAGGTAGAGCAAAATGCACATATTGAATATTACGCGCTGGCCATGGTATTGTTTGGTACTGAAATAATATAATATATTGTAAGTATTGCCTGCATATTAAACTGTATTTTGTTGCACTATACATCTTGTACAGGGAGTATAGCGTTCAATTAGTTAATCAAACTGTGATAGATTTATATATTAAGTGCAAGCTTATTTGAGTCTATGCAAGAATTACCGTTAACCCGGACACTTCCAACTTCTTTGCTTAAAATTGCTGGGCTTTCTTCTTCATTAAACGAGTAACTAATCTGCAATCAAAAAGGATTTTTTTCAAAACATCTTTAAAAGAGAACAAGTAGGCATGAAAACTTCATTTAAAGACAAAGGAAATATTTTACGTACTATTTTAATCAAATCGCGTCTGCCTTATGTCAACTTTGAGCTAATCACTTAAAGTAGTTTACTGTTGTGCGTGGGACAAGCTAGTTATACCAAAAATTCTCGTAGAATACTTAACACTTATTCTTTATCAATTGAGGTGGATAGTGGCAGAATACTTACTGAGCGCCGAAGGCAACTTGTCTATAAAAATTTCCTTTCAAGAAAACGAAAGATTTTAAGAAAAAAAATACTTTTATTACTCGAATCACTGAGCGTGGCGAGATTCGTGCGTGATCAGCCTAACATATGTAACAAACGTGTTTTGACAGTTATGTTGCAAATGGCGTAAAATAGAGACATTATCCGAAACGGACACGAAGCGACTACTTCCGTCAGCCATTTTGTTTGGATGTCATTGTCTACTACTTCGGAGGTAAATATCATTTCATAGCTACTATTTCTAAACCAATCAAATCGCGTGTAGACGAGCTGGTATATACTAAAGTGGGATAACCCACGTGTTACTTGAATTGTGTTGTTTTCTTGCCTAAAGTATCGTGTATTTAAGGGAATATAAAAACCGTGACGCCTGTTATGGATTTACACGAAAACAGAGCATTATTTTATTTGTCTTTTATTAATGGTCCCAATAGATTATTTGAACTTATTTTCTAAGAAATAAAGAACAAAACAAGCAAAAACGAATGGTTAAGGAATGCACCATTGTTTTTTTTTAAAACCACCGGTAGCTTCGTCACTTGCTGTCTATCGCTCAATAAACAGAGTGAGTTGGTTGGCCAATCAAATTATAGCAATCGTGACAGTATTCTAGTTGGTACGTTTCTACTACAAAACTTTATAGGTTCGTTTGCAATGATTAAAAGTTTGTTCATCTTCCTCTTACCTTCATATTATAGATACCAGGCTGAAGGACGACATCGAGTTTTTCACTAAAAGACTGCTCAGCGCAAGACATTTGGAGCAAAGAATTCACGAGAAATACTTTTCCTAACACTTGAAGGTGTAACTTAAGTGAGCATTTAGGACAATACAGGCCTTTGCAGCAGAACTTGTATTTCGCTGTAAGAGAGAAACGTACTAAAATAGACTCAAGGAAACTTGCAAATATAGTGAACCTCGTTAATACGGTCACCTTCGGGCCAGTTAAAAAATATCGTAAAAACGGGGTGATCGTATTAACAAGGTTTTTTATGAGAAAAAGTATGGCCATTCGACCGGCGGACTTAAGAAAAAGTGACCGTTTTATTAACAAGATGGCCGTATTAACGAGGTGATCGTTAGACGGGGCTACAGTGCACGTCAATGTTATCACCAATGTAACAACCAAATTTGCTAAACTCTACAAATTTTAGTATTTTGGTGACAAATCCAAATATCCTTCAAGACTAAAGGCAAAAACTAAACGTCAGACAACGTTAAAGTTAGGAACTTTCTACACGTTTACTTGCGACGTAGTTTTGGCTGTTTTTCATTGTACTTGTGTAGTTGAACCACATCATTTGATAAATCTTTTTAAGATTGAGAATCGAAACGCGTGATAATCACTGCCTCATTGTTGACACATTATTTTTCTAACAAAATTGGAAATTTTTAGCATGCTGTAATATTTTATGATAATGTAAGATCAACTCAATCGCATCCATTTTTACCTGAGATCGTCATCTTTGCGCCCACGTTTGTTGTTAAAGTTTTTGATGGAATCAAACTAAAGAAAACGTGGCTTGTACCTGTTGAGTAGAAATATAAGTTGGTAAGCGGACTAACCAGCGAGGATTTAAAACATCACAATGTCTACACAAGTTACAATGCAATTTCTGCAGTCTGAGTGGCTCCTTCACTCTGTGAATACTATCACAATCCCCAATGAAATGAGCACATTCAAAATGGCGGAGTTTAGTTGTGTTGATACCTGAGCTTTATTATCCAAAATACAAAAATCTTTTTAAAATAATTTTTAGGCTGATGAGTTCACTGAGTTCTGCGCATGCTCATAGGTTTTGGCGTCATTTAGCAAGCATTGGCAACAAAAAGGTGCCGGAAAAGCGGCAAAACAACAAAGAAGCCAACGACAACGGAAAACAAATTAATAGGGGTGTTTATAATTCCTAAAGAAACTGTTAGCGCTAACGATGTAGCCCCCCAAAAAAACGTAGTTGGCGTTTCCTTTTACGCATTTCACAGCATATTCTGGAAGTGAAGTAGCTTTCAGTTAATTAGACAGGAAGTTTATCCGAACAAGTCCCAATTGCAGACGTGGATGTGGCGATATATATGTTGTACTTAGTTGTGTTTTAGTTACTCCCTGATGAAGCCTACATAGAGGCGAAACGCGTCGGAGAATAAAAATCAAAAGAAATTTTAAAACACAACTCAGCAGTCTAGTTGTGCTGCTCATAAGTAACTTTTAGAAAATAAAAAAAAGGAAACGATGAGCAAATCACGACAATACGGCGAGAAGAATACGGCGCCGCCAAACGTTATTGGCCTGACGCCATAGTTAATATTGCCATGTAATTTGAGTCGCATCGCTAAACCTACAATTATCATTTATTTTGAGCGATTCGCGCCCGCTAGAATACTTTAAATGTCTTTCAATATCACTGTTTAACTACCGTAGGCTAGATACACAGTCTTAATAAGTACCAACATTGTTATAATTAGTTGTTTACGTCGACCGTTTCGATCAAATTATTCCAGTAGAACTAGGTTAGTTTATCGACAATCTCGCTCCGACTTTAGACACGCGTCGCTGTACACGTGCAGTACAATTACAATGCTTTCTACGTTCTCTTATGATTAATAGCCGTACTTGGTAGTAATTCCTGTCTCTTTCACGGTATTAATCTAGCTCCGCTGAGGACAATTTTCTTGCAAAACGCATAATTCCGTAAGACGAATTTATTGCGTCCGTTCGCTAACTTTCAACCGCAGGGTTAAACGGTCTATTTGTTCAACAATAATAGGCTAGTTTCCTTACGACCTATCAGTTACGGATTGTTCTAACCTTCCGTCTTTCTTGAGTTTTCTTTTCTTGTTCCAGTTACGGTTCATCCATAATATTTTCCCGTGATTTGGTTAAACTTAGTTTATCAACACATTTCCGCGACCAGTATAGTCAGGTGCTTTGTCCAGTTTCATTTTTAATTAGTTACCAATTTGCAAGTGCGTGTCACTTCCGTTTTCTATTTTTGTCCACAAGAATCATAACTTTCTCTGTTTCTCTATTTGTTTTTCTTCTAAGATTTAGCTTTTATTACTTGTGTTTGATAGCATATTGTATCCAAATATTTTCCTTTTTGTTACTGTAGTTATTTTCTAGCAGTTTCTTGTATCACTTTTGGCATATTTTCTGTCACAAACAAGAGACTCTTGCTAGCTCTTTTAGAGTTAGCATTTGCTATTTCGATTTCATCAAAGTTTTTGACACAATTTTGGAACTGTTTTCATACCAAGTTATTTTCAATGACTTTCTCCGTGTTTAGCTTATTACTATTAGCTAGTAGTTTGTATTTAGTTCTGACTACAGCTATCCTACTCTAGTATAGCTACTAAAATTTTTATATTCATATACAGAATACTTAATAATATGTTATCTGTATTTCTAATTTGTTACGGTCATTGTAATGCCTTATTTTCATTCCGTTTATAGCGTTAAGTTTATAACATTTACAAGCTTATGATGCTTAAAAATTTATTACATTTCCTTATAAACTGTTCTTGTTGTAGTCAGTTGTTTTGCACTAGTTCAGTTTCCCTGTATTTTGGGTTTTGCTTTTAAGATCCTAGTTTCCAATTTGCTTTTCATAATAAATTTCTTTCAAGTTACTCTAGTTAGTTCGATTCACTGCGCGCAAGCCTAGTCGCCGGTGACACCCAAACAGTTTTCTAGCTAACAACATGAACTTTTGAATAGGAATTTCGAATTTTATAACGAAATACTACAGTTTCCACTGTCCCCCCCCCCCAATTAAATTTTTGGCCTCCGCCATTAATGGGCGTCTTACACACCAAGAAAGCTAGTGCGAGTGTCGCCAAAGCTTAAGCTCTGTCTAAGGGCTGCAACAACCTTACTCAGTCAATTTCTTGTCATAGTAGCAGAATAGTAAAACGTCTCGGGAACAGAACAATTTTTCTAATTCTAGCCAATGCATTTTTTATATTTCTAGTTACTTGTAAGTTTGGTAACTGTATCAACTGTTGAACGTGTCAGTATCACAAACTGCCGAAACATATATATTGCAAATTAAAAGCAGTCGCCTAATTTCTCAGATTTATTGCAGTATAATGCTACCTGCGTAAACATAAGAGTGTTTCGAGCTGAAGAGCGGCAGCGCGTTTTTAGTCCATCGATCTCGCAAACGCGGGAACGATTTCTGCACATAGCACCATGCATGTACATTAATTATAATCACTAAATTGGCGGGAAAAAAGGTATTGAAGTAAGTAAAAGAAGCTACCTGGTCGAACCCAATACAAGTGCCTTCCAGAGATCGGTCCTTCGAATGAGCCATTAGGAAATTTCATGGCAACCGAAGCAGTATCGCTTCCTTCGCCGTGTTTGTGAAGCACCATTACCGGATACAGGTAACACTTTCTCAGGTACAAGGGGCTCGACATTTGCACACCTGGATACCTAGAAAACAAACCACGAATAATATCTTTGCTTCAGTTTGGGAATACCTTAAGGTTACTAAATTTAGCGACTGTTGAATTTAACGATTTTCGTCTGAGAAAGAATTAGTGACAACTAGTTTTAGCGATTTTAAGGATTTTTATTGAATATTTGTCAGATGAAAAAACATATTCAGGAACACGTCAAAGTGTAAATGATGTAGAGGTCATGTAACTTCAACCAAGGAAAACACTAAATACATTTTGAAATGGATTTCAAATGAGTTTTCAAATTGTTTTTTTTTTTGTTACGCGGAAGGAAGGGGGTAATAGGGGGTAGAACCTTCATTTTAGCGCTAACTGTTTTTTAGCGAGTACTGAATATTGAATTACTACCTGCTGAAAATAGTAAAATTAAGGATGGCCCTTAGGGTTCTTAAACCGGATTGGCTTAATAGGATTGAAGAAATAGCCTAATGCAATTTGAAAATCGGGAAAGTGATCCATCTCCTGTCCGAAGTCTCTAGAAATTTCAACGAGATTTATCTATCAAGAAGCAAAGCCTCAGCTCGAGTAGTTTTGAAGTTCAATTTCAGTTTCATAGACGTTAACCATTTTATTTTTTTAAAAAAAAGATAAAACTCAAAATTTCATAGTTCACACGTGATACATTGACGTTTCAGCTTCTCTGGTGCATGCCTAAGCCTTCAACAGAATGACGTGAATGAGCGAATAGAATGTATAAAGTAAAAAGCAAAGATGCACTATAGCAATAAAACACAATGGATATATGTAATGTTCTATCTGTAGAGGCTAATACAATAAAACTAATCAACGCTACTCAAGTCGAAGTGTTATCCTTGATCAATTGTTTCTAGGTTAACCTAAAGTCCCTATCAAGCTTAATTTTTTTATTTTTCAGATCAAAACTGTTATCATCTGTGATCTCAAAATTCCTATAACCAAAGCAAATTTCCATGTATAAGTATGCTTTTTAAACAATAAAAAAAGATTGGAAGGTAACTTTTGACCGAGCAGGCCGGGGACTAGTAACCTGTGACGTGTTTTTGTTTAAAAAAATTTGTTTCTGCTGAAAATAGTTATGAAATTTTATTTCAAACAATTTCTAGGGAATAATTCATTGATTAAATTTATAACAATGTGACTATTGTAGCCAGAATTGAATTTTTTGAGATAACTAAAAAGATCGTCTCTGCTTCATGCCTTGTGCTACGTCATATGCCTCCTGTTACGTCATCATTGCACGCATCAAGTCTAAAAAAGTAACAGAAACGGCGAGAAAAAGGTTTATTTTCGAAAACTACTATTATTAAAGGGTTCTACTTTTCATCTGGAACTTAAAAAATTAGCTTGATAGGGACTTCAATTTTGTAAGAGTCATCTTTGTTATGATTATTAGCTATGCAGGGCGCTTTGAAACTTCGTTTGTCTATTCTGTCAGCCTGGTGGCTAGATATTTTCAGGTATATTTTCTGTCGTTGCTTACTTGTTCCACTGGTTGTGAGCTGTAGACCGTTCTTTCAATATTGTTACTAACTTCTGATTAATTGCTTTTTCCGGCGGGAATCCAACTTGCGCGATATTGTTAGTGGGCTGATGTGCTGCATCCTCATTTTTGAGCCATAATTCACACTCAGCATAGCAGGACACGTAGAACGTGTAGTTACCTGATTCGGGAACCTAGGGGAGAAATGAATTGTTAAACCATTGATTGATTACTTAGTTAATCATTGACTAAAACAAGATACGCTCAAACCTCTCTAAGACGAACACTTTAGGAACCGGCCTCAACTGTCCGTCTTAGAGAGTTGTCCGTCTTGTAGAGACTCAAAATACAGTAGATGAGAAAACGCACGGCAGGGATTAAGCCTTGGCGTCCGTTTTTTAAAAGGTGTCGGTGTCTTAGAAAGTAAAAGTCAATAGGTCTTCCAGGCTGTGTCCCGCGTTGTTAAGGTTGAAATGGGCTGCAACAGGGTTAGCATCCATGTATCTGGCCAAATTGTTGATAGTGAACTTGTGTGTACGGAAACGTGTATGTAAGGAGCAGTTCGTTCCACAACATATTGCTATGAGCCCTATTATATCCATAATTTTTATAGAGAGGACTTCAAATGACCGTCAATAGCCGTTTTCACATCAGAGGACGGACAAGCCGTTTAACTTTTTGTTCCTTTCAATCAAACATTGTTGTATGTCTTTGTTCCCATTTTCTTTTCTTTTCTGGTCTTGAACCTCCACAAAACGTGCAGAAAACGCAAAAGCTTTTGAAACGCAAATCAATAAATAGTCAGATGAAATATTCCCACTAAAACCTGGAACAAAAGTGTGCAGGTTCACGGTTCGTACAACCTAAAACAAAGCATCTTTGTACATTCTTTGTATTTCCCTTTTGAGGTTTGTCGGCTTTCCTAACCAGTCCGTATATTAACTATGGCGAGACGGATAAATGAGCTTGCGTTGGCTGTCATACTTTCATATCACACGTACTACTGGCAAACGTATGTTGTTGTAATTATCCCTTCTAGAAACACCGAGAACTTGTTTGGCAGATATGAGTTCATAACGGCCTTCGGTTGATTTCACTTGGTCGATTTGTTCATATGGAGGAACAAGCCGTCCACGAAAAATCGTCTGAAAAAACAAACAAACAGACGGCAAACTCAAACAACTTGATCGTCCAGAATCGTATTCGTTCCGTTTTCATACTCAGACTACTTGTTGGTAAACGACTTGTCCGTCCTCTGGTGTGAAAACTGCTAATAATACAGATGAAATTGACTTAAAATGGTAGCGTTCATTGCACCCTTAGAACAATACGTAATAGTAAAGCCACTTTTCCAGTAAGAAAATTTTCTTTGGGATCTTTTATCATTAATCTCTCATGCACATCTTGCTATTAAGCTTGTGGTTTATTCAAAGAAGCCGAATCACTTTTCACAACAAGTTACTAACATCAATCATATAAAAAGGTAAAAAAATTAAGAGTTTTATGATTAATGTCCCTATAACTCTTTTTATCATCAAAAAATACTAATCTCGAAAATAACATCCCTGACCATTTCTTTTAGAGATAAAATTGTGATTTTTTCACGAATTTTCAAAAACAACGAATACTGCCGCAATTGCCGAGTCAAGGTAACGTAGTGTAAAGAACACTGCTCCTATTTTAGTTTACAACAGTAAAAGATTCTTTAGATATGCCAGAATGATGCGTTGTTAGATTTTCGCTCTTGTCCTCTGTCAACGCCATCATTTATGCGACTTGACACCAGTTCCTTAACCTACGTTACAGCGACAGAGTCGACCAATTTAATATACAGTTCAAAATTTTTGAAAATTCAATATGTTTTAATCAAACGAAAAATATTTTTTCGGGGATGCTCTTTTCAAAATATGTTAATCGATCTAGACAAAAGAACGTTCAGAAAAAGTTATTGTGCTTAAAAAATGGTTCTGAAATAACGATATAAACAGCATTTTCCAACAGCAGATAGGCAAAGTTTTTTAAAACTCTTAAAAGCTTACAAAGTTAATAGGTAAAGTAGTGCATTTATATAGCGCCTTTTGCATAGTAATACTCAAAAGCGCTTTACAATGATCAGTTAAACAGCAGTCATGGACTGGAAGCATACTTAGGCGCCTTAGACAGGGCAACCGCTTCAAAGCGGACCATGTATGCTGGTACTAATTTTACCGACCCTGGAAGGATGGAAAGCTGAGTGAACTTTAGAAGGAAAGAAGGTCGCCGAAATATTCAACTCTCGATCAGGTCGGGAATCGAACCGGGGACGTCAGGATTTTGAGGCAGAGATATTATCACTGCCCCAACCCCTCCGCTACGTTAACTGCCGCCTAACCCTTCCGCTACGTTAACCGTCCCAACCTCAACCCTTCCGCTAGGATACCTGTAGAGACGCTGTCAACTTCTGACCGTAGTGGAAAAAAGTCCTGAACGGGACGTCAAAGTCGTATGTGGGGTTAGCAACATAACTAGGATGATTTGGAAACCGCTCGTTTCCACGCAGTGTTTGAAGGACGTCAGACCCGATTCCCAACCAAACTTCTTGTTGTATTCCGTGGAGAGCAAATATGTCTTCTGCAATAGATCAATGAGATTTTTTACATTTGAACAAGGTAAAAATGTTCTGTCGAAATAATTCGGCATTACCAAATTCTCAGTTATTAAGCTTCACAGCCTTACTTGACGGTTACGTTGCATGACTTGTACTGATGTAGGAAATCAAGGCACACCGACAAATGAGCAATTTCTCTTTAATTATTTTTTCACGTTCTTGACGTTTTACCAGCACTTTTAGATATTATAAAACTTTTTTATTTGTTTAATTTCCAAGTAGCAGTTCATTCAAAACAAGGTCTTGTTTAAGTAAAATGGTTTTGTAAAAAAATTGATTCTTTGAAAAATTTTACCTGTTGCAAATATTGACACTTCACAAAGTGTCAGATGCTGATATCTGCCCATGGCCTTTATTTTGACTCGGCTTGTTTGTATTTGGGGTTCGCACACGAATGTCCACTTGTTAGGTGCTTTGAGGGCCGCATAGACTCTGCATCTAGCGTCGATTTCGTTTTCATTTCCCAGTAGGATTTTTGTATTTGTAAGAGCTGGGAGACAGCAGTCAGCTCTGTTTGTGATCTCAATCTTGTAAACATAAAGTCTTTTCCCAATATCAATGCTCCACCAAGGGTCCTTTTCCTAAAGATCAAAATAATAACACTTATTACAACATAAATAGAATTTTATGGCGCGATTTTCGAATAAAGCTAGAGTACTTCCACTTTAGAAGTATAAACATGTACGAGCGCGAAGGAAGTGCTCAGAAAAACGAGCCGTAATCCAGATTTTCGCGCACTTATTGAGTGAACTAAAATATTACAAGTGTTTCTATCACTAAACAGAGCGAGCAACAATTTTTTTCTAATCAAGCCAAACAAATCCGATAAATCCTTGCAATGACATATGCATATACACTTTATTCATATTTAGAGACTGGGTCAGTGCATCACCACATATACAACAATTTCAACACGCGCTGCATATTTTATCTATGAACTCTTTCTTGATTCATCTTTTGTCCTATGGCTATGAACTTTTTCCTCGTAAACTGACATCCACAATCCTCGTTAACTGAAGTTCCACAATCTTTGGAATAAGGTTGTCTGGCAAGAGGTGAAGTTTGCTTTAACTAACTTGTTTTTCTCGTAATCGTTTGTAGGTAAAGAGGACTAGTTTTGCTTCTGTGTTGAGCCGCCGCACTATGGTGGTTCAATTGAAGCCGAAACTGTGATTCCATCTTCTCGAGTAAGGACGTTAAACCGTAAGCCCTCGGAGTCTAATTTTTGAATTGTAAAACCTGTTGGGTTTTCCGGCTATCTAAGAGTAGTGACGCTAAATAATTAACAAAATCGTCATAAAAGAGAATGAAATGAATAAAAACACAACGTGTGGGCGAGATAACTTGATACATTTATTGTTTTCAACAGTGAAATATTCAACATTTCAGTGTTAAATTTTTTTTTATTGCTTTTGCTAAGATGAGGAAAAAGATAATTTTAAAAAGTGATATGATAAAGTCATCTATATAAATTGAATTAAGTTAGAAACTAAGTAGAACGCTATATGTATTAACCAACAAGACAAACCAACCTTCTTAGAATTGAAGCAAGTCAGATAATTCCTGTCCACCGCATTCCCCGAAGTGCTTTGTTCTTCCACACTTGAGTGGTTAGTACTTGCAACGCTTTTTTCAATTGCAGCTTAAAAGAAAAATAAGTTCTTTGTTAAATTACTTAACCACGCTAAAACCACCATGCACCGGAGTTTCTCGTTTTTTATAATGCAGAAGGAAAAAACAAAACAGATGAATACATTTCTCTTAATTTATGATGAAAAATCACTAAAGCTTATCTTTCCTTTACATATTGCATTGAGTATATTATTATGTAAGTACTGAGATATATTTGTTTGCAAATTAAGAAATAAAATTCGTATCAACTTTTTTTCCTGAGTTGTGATTGGTC
>JAOBAT010081575.1:0-19314 GCA_026413305.1 Hydrozoanthus tunicans
GGGGGAGAGGGGGGTACTCTCCATTTTGGGGTTGTAGGTATGACCATCATATTTTTTTAGGGGTTAGAAATACCAGTCTGTTTTTTTTTAGGGGTTGTAGAATTGAACCCTTTGTTAAACCTAAGCCTGGTATTTTTTATAGTTGAAAAGTGCCAAACAATTACACTGCTTGCAATTCCTTGTTTTGGTAAATGGGCATACTGAACTAGAAGTTAAAAGACAAAACTCCTTTGACAAAATTTGTGTCCTATTACATGCACATCTTTATTTACAGTATATCATGATCAGTGCAAAACAAGGGGACTTAGCGCTGACCCATTAGCTACCTGGGAAAATTCAGCTTGTGGTTGGTATTTTTCAGGGTAATTTTAAAACCAAGAGGTCTTTTATCTCTTGGTATTTTTATGGTATATTGGGAACTTTTCCAACGGTCATCCCTACCATATTGACCCCAAAGCACCCCTCCCCCGGGGGGGAGGGGGTGAAATTACATTCAGGCAACAGGGCAATAGTACTGGTCCAAACATGGAGACCACATCCTTTCTCATACCTTCTTATATATTTTTCTTAAATTTTCACTTAAGGTTTCCTGAATGCATACTGATGTTCTAATGGATCTCCCCAGTGAAATAATCGAGAATATTGTAGTCAAACTACCTCTAAGGGATGTGCTCAACTGTGTTTGTGTTTGCAAGAAGTGGAAGGTAGGATGAGCAAGATCAAAAATTTGGATTTTTGATATTTTTTAAATCTTTCAATCCTAAACATGAAAATAGTCCATTGCACAGCTCCTGAAAGGTAGTCAAGCTTCTACATGAGCCGAGGTTAAGGTTGTCCTGGCACAGTTGGAGAAATGGAAATGATTATCATAAGAAAGGAACTTATTAGCATGAGTAATATTTCGACATTTCTAACTGTGCAAGGACAGCCTTCACCTTGGTCTCATGTAGAAGCTTGTTTACTTTTCAGGAACCATGCAATGGACTTTTGGTGTGTTTGTAAATTGTCCTTACATATGTATAATTGCCCTTGTTAGATCAACTCCTATTTTCCAGAGGTCTTACTTTAACCTTTAACCCAAAATGTGCCAAAAGGAACATTAAATTCTTCCAACTGGAACCCATACTCTTCCTGTTACAAGTTTAGGAGAATTTTGCTTTTCATCTCAGGTGGTTTTTATCAATTTTCAAAATGACCTATTTTGTATGAGTTATGCAAAGAGAAGTTAGTTGTTAATTAAAATAACTGGCAAATTTGACAGGAATAAGCAATTTTTTGTTTTTATATTTTCTAAGTTTTTTTTTGAATTTTTGTTAAATAGCTAGTGCATTCAAATCAAAAGAAAATTATTCTCCTAATCCAAAAGAACTCTTTACAATATCTTCCTTTATTTCCCTTATGCTCCTCAATATTATCTTGGTTGGCCACATGGGGAGTTCAAGGCTGCTTACAACAAGTTACATAAAAATAGCCCTTGATGGGGTATTCGTAGCAAACATATGGGCACACCCCTTTTTCATTCCATTTTTGCAGTTTACATAAATTATAATGATTGACAAATGAGCCAGAGGTAGGTTTGACAAAAATCCAAGTGTGGGTTCTATTTCAAATTTATGACCTTAAGACTTACATATTGCATTATTTGAAAAAAAAAACATTTTTACCTTTTGTCACACCTGTTGGGACTAAGATGAAAGTAGACCAACATTTTATAGTTATTGTACCTAATAAGACAGTGTGGGAAAAAAGATATTGTGTTTAGATAATTACCATCATAATTTAAGCCCCTGGAAAATGTTTGTTGAGTGGGGAAGCCTGTTATCACAGTTTTAAGATCTCTGCCTCACAATCCTTGAAGGTCCCAGATTTGGGCTGAAAGAGTTAAAAGTGAAATTCTCCCAAACTGATTACATGAAAAGTATAAATCATAGTTTTTCTCAACCACTGCCTGGTTAGCCTAGTTGGTAAGGTGCCAGTCTGTTGTGTGGGAGGCCTGGGTTCAGTTTCCCAGTGCCAGACCTTAACACTCAGGGTTTTAAATTAACTGAGGAGAAGGTGCTGCCTTTGCTTTAACGTTTAAAAACTCAGTTAGACCTTTGCGTCTTCTCATATATATACATGGCCCTCAACTGTTGGCTCTCAAGAGTCCAATAATTGGGTTTGTAAAACCTCTTCGGTCCTCTGACTAACCAAGAGTAGTGAATTTCTAAGTCAATAAAAATAAATGGGAGAATAATTTGGGCTATAAGTTTTGTAACTCTTGTGATCAAGAAATTTAATAATGTGATTAAACTCTTTGGATTGTAACAGGATGCAATTATGGCTGAAAGCTTTTGGAAAATGTATACATTCTATTGGTACAACTTCACAGTGGAAGATGAGCCAACAGGAAACCTATATACATGGCAGAAAGATTGGTTTTGTTATTGGGATGGCAGTTATGACATGCCAGAAAATGAGTTTGTGTTTAAGACTCCTCCCAAAAGATGGAGACACAGTCGAATAATTCACCCAGGTTCTTTTGAGGTCAATCAAAACACCATCTCAAGCTTTAGAAACTTCTGCAGGTCATTGTGGACCCTGCAGAAAATATCTAAGGGAGTAAAGAGGTTTCAACTTGATTGTCGTAAGTAACTGAAAACTAACTAATATTTGATCATGACAAGTCACTTTAGATCTTCTACTAAAAGTTTGAATGTGATCCATTAAATGTTAAAAGATTATATACATGAAAGTTTTTTTAAAGTTAATTTTTTTTTTAAATTTATAACAATAACATGTTGGTGTTGTGGTATGTAATTACAAAAAAAATACAATACTTTCAAATCTGATCTTCTTGAATCAACCTCGTATTTCAGCAATCTTCTAGAAAAAGCTATTAGTTGGATGCTACCAGTAATTCTTTTCATGAAACTTATTGCAGCAGGGGATGGGCACAAGAATATACTAAACTACAAATATAGTGGAAGGTTGAAACATCTGGTTAAAAACAAATGCTTTGAGTTGCTCCAGGTGGAGAGGGTTAATTCCTCATCCTGCAAATTTTTTAAAAGACAATCAAAGGTTTAAAATCTCAACAATGCAATGGACATTTTCAGAATGAATGCATGGTCAGGTAAACTGCAGAACACCCCACACTTATAATTCTAGCTTTCTTTGTAGCCAGTGGGTACAGCCTCGCAGTGGCTACAACATCTATGTCATATAAAGCATTACTTAAAGTAGACAAAGATGTTTTGTTTTATTATAGAGGTCTACAAAGGCTTTTTGGTAACTGGTGACAGGTAACAGGGTCTTAAATTGGGGCAACAGACATTAATTATTGTCAAGCGCTGACAAGCAACAGAACTATCAGCAAAAGAGTGAGAACTTGGACAGAGACAAATTAAAGGGCACCAACCATTAACTATGTATCAAAACATCCAGGAATACAGGTGTTCAGTTTTTCGACGTTTTTTTGTCCGAGCTTAAAATTTTGAAAGCACACTAATGAGACAGACACATAAAGAAATAAGCATTTGAAGTAAGTAATTGGTTAAAAATTGAAAACTGTGACAGCAATATTTTGTTCAGACAAAAATGTGACAGAGACATAGATGTGACAAGATCAAAGAATGTAGGACAAGCGACATCTGAGGGTCCAACTGTAAGCCCCATTATCAAACACAAGTAGAACGATAGTTTATTTTCCACCAGTGGCATAGCCGCATATACGTAGCCACTAGATGCTTCATTCTATTATAAGACACATGTAGACCAATGCTTCATTTTTTCCCCCTGTATCTGTAACCATGGTCAATAAAAATGTCGGTTTTTGCATTGCGGGGTATTCTGCTGTTGCTTTGAATGGTTACTTGGTATAGGTTTTCAAGCAATGGTTTCAAAGCCATAGTATTTAGAACATTTTTAGCTTATGTGAAACCATTTTTAGCAGGATAAAAGGGTTAAGAAACAAACTTTTCTCATTTGTTCAAACAGCTGCTTATGGAAATGAAGGTTCTGCGACTATGGAAGTGTGTTTGTTTCCATGGAGAGAGGAGAATCTGCCAACAGCAGTTAATGTTAAAAACATTTTTGAATTTGATGAACATATGTGTACCAGGAGTGCTATGGGAGAAAGAAGGGAAGTTAAGCCACTTCGTTTAGTTGCAGGAGATGTTTCAAGATATGAAAATGATGATACAGAAGATGATGATGATGAAGGTGATTATGATGATGAAGATGACTATTATAATGAAGATGATGAAGTAGATGATGAAGAAGATGAAGGTGATGATGATGAAGTAGATGAAGATGATGATGATAATGATGATAATGGAGGTGATGATGAAGAAGGTGATGAGGTAGCTGATGAAGAGGGTAAAAATGTTGATGATGATAAAGGTAATGGTGAAGATGATGAAAATGATAACGATGATGACGGAAATGAAGATAATGATAGTTGTGGTGAAGATTATGAGATCCGTATAGATTGTGGAAATGAAGATGATGATGAAGATTATGATGATGATGATGATTGTGAAGATTACGAGATCCGTCTTGGAAACCGAATTACAAGTTTTAGAAATAACCATCCAGCTGCGCGACCCTATTTTGAATGGTTGCAGAAATTGTTTGTTCCATCAGTGATGATGCACTTTGGAATGGAAGAGATGAACCCAGTAGTTTTACTCATTCTGACAAAACTCGCCCCTGGTTGGGTTGGGGGTTTTGTTGCAGATGTGACATGTACATAACCATTAATGGAAAGAACTGAATTAATAAGCTTAAAAGCCGACTCAATGTAATTTTTAGAATATTATCAAGGACTATGTCTAAGACGGAGTCAGTGTTATCAATTTCGCATACTTCTTATAAAGTAAATTGTATTATCAGTTAGTTTTGATATACACAAAAAGACCAAGATACAGTGGACGTTAAGGATCGAAGAGAGGCGGAGGGAGTTGAGCCCTTAACACCCAATGAACGTTAAGCAGGGCCAGATCATGCAACTTTAGGACGCCCCATGATTCCAAGCGCTGCGGAGTCAGTGTTATCAATTTCGCATACTTCTTATAAAGTAAATTGTATTATCAGTTAGTTTTGATATACACAAAAAGACCAAGATACAGTGGACGTTAAGGAGGAGAGGCGGGGGGAGTTAAGCCCTTAACATCCAATGGACGTTAAGTGGTACCAGCTAGACCATGCAACTTAAGGACGCCCCCAGATTCCAAGCGCTGCAGAAAAAACAAATTGCTCGAAGTTTGCAGTGTTTGGCAAATAATATAATCATGAGACTATAAACTAAAGCGGATCAAGCCACGTACAACTACGAAAAACTGTTTGTATTTTCTTTGTTTGTAAAGATTTCAACGGGTTTTCGTGATCACGAAAACGAAGACCCTGCGGTCTAGTGCAGAAAACGGCTCGTTTTTGTAGTAACGTCAGGCGGGCGGCTTAACTTAATTCTAATTTATTACGGGCGTTTTTAAAAACCAATGTATTTTGGGGGTCTTCGTTTTTGGTCTTCGTTTTCGAGATCTTCGGTCTTCCGTCTTCGTTTTCGGGGCTTTCGTTTTCGTAACACCCTCTCGATCAGATAAAAATATCTGTCCTAGTGCCTAGGCCCCGGTGGAAAACGGGAATAAAGACTGGGGACGAGTCTTTCGTGCATCCAAAATGGCTGCTCTTTCTTCGAATGTCCGTATATTATCGTAGTCTTGTTGTAGTTTTCCAAGCATGTTGCGATGTTTAAACAGAGACTTGAGCCTTCGGTCGCAAGTAGGAAGACTTTACAACTTTTACTGCGCCCAGGCTCGTTTTCGTGGAGTTTCGTCTGTTCAAATTATGTTATGTCGTGCACAAAGTCTTCAGTCAAATGTGCTGCAACAACGTTCAGTTTCTCGCTATCTGGGCGCTCTTAGATGTACATCGAAGATCATAACTCCAAACGAGGCACACTTAATCTGTAGGAAAATATCTTCTAAACCATTAAATGATCAAACTGGCGGAACGTCGCAAGAAATAATCCATTCAACAAACGAACAACCCGAGACACAGCTAACGGTTGGCGCCAAAGGTATGAAAGTTTGCCAAAACCGTGGCTTGATATCGCTTTTTCTTCATTGTAGAATTGTATCTATTAGCCAATTTATATCACTTTGCTCAATTATAGTTGCACAGGCTGGGAAAGATGCAAGCTATTTAGCGGTTATCCTTGTTGGCTTTGCGCTCACTGGTAAGTTTGGAGTAATGTACTGGTCATTTGTTTACCCCAACCCCTGACCCCCGGAGATAGGTAGAGGAATTACGTTTCAAATGTTGGAGAGTTGGTGTATAGAGCTGATGCAACTATCGATGTTATGCCCAAGGGGGGATGGGGGGTACTCAGGATTGGGTGGGAACTATGGTTGCTTCCTCTATCCCAATGGTGGGGGTATGCACAAACTTTGAAATTGCAGCAGCCCCTGGGTGGGGAACTTTGACCAAATAAGAAGACCTTATTTCCAGGGTCCTTACTGCCCTGGAAGAGGTAACCCTTGCCGCACAGACTGGGGTTGTCTATGTTCGGGACACTATATGGAGGTAGATAAATTAAGGTAGCATGAGTGTGCTGGTGGAGCTGTTTCTTTTTAGTGACAGTGTTAAGTTTATCTTACAAGTAAGTGCAAGATGCAGCTTCAGAAATGTAAACTGTTTGGTTTGATAGAAAATGGTATACACAAAAATTTAACAAGTGATAGCCAAACAACATCGGTCAATTAAGTGTAGGTGAATTTTTGGTCTAAGAGAATATAGAGTGTTTGTGAAGAATACTTATTCAGAAATGTTTATTTAGTAAACATCTTTTTTTTAAACTACCAATTTCTGGTTGAGACAATGTTGTAAATTCATATTTTATTATTTTTCATGATTGTTATTGCCATTTGGGTTACCCTAATAGGCACAGTTGTGTTACATTGTTTGTCAGTTGTTCAAACATCATGAAAGAATTGTCAACAAAATGGCTCTTTTATAAGTTATTTTCATAGCATACTCTTGGTATCTATTTTCAGCTTATTTCTTACTATCCCAGGGGAGGGAAACTTTGTTCTTAAAGTATGCCCCAAGGGTGGGGCACTTTGACACAAAATTTTATTTTCTGAGCAAAGTCCCACCTAATCCCAAGTCCCCCCCCCCATTGTTATTTTACTGTACTTGTTTGTTGACAACTTTATTGGCCTATAGGTGCTTTGGTCTGGTATGTTGTTAGTGAACTGGTTTTTGGGTTTAGCCCAAATAAGGTCTACTCAGATGCTTTGAAGAAAGTTAAGGAAAATTCTGAGGTGAGTTTGTTGTTTCAATTAACTTGTTTTTAAGTGAGTCAGTTCAGTGAGATACGACATTGTTTCTTTCATTGCCAACATATCTTTAGAAAAAAAAGCCAGTATTGTGATCCCAATAAATATATTATCAAAACTTGAGACTGTAACTTCTAAGTACAAACCTTTGATTTGGCTCAACAGGTTATAGTTAATGTAATGGGAATGAAGCTCACAAAACTCAATTGTATTTTTTTGTAACTTCTTCTTTGCTCATGAGTAAAGCTACTACTTCACACCTACAAGAAAGACTTGTAGAAGCAACTTTAGAAGGGGACTATATATGTTGCTGCAATATGAAATGCAGTCCAACATCTACTAAGCAGCCTTCCTCTGGACACTAAGTGGCCACTTTTTCTTTAGGTCAGTAAACTGCCAAATTTGATACCTGTACTAAGTTGCTTAAAAGAGGTTGGACTATATTGTCATTTCTATAATCATTTTAGTCAGACTCTTGTTCAAGCATTAGTTATGACTTAGTTACATTGCTTGTATGTTTAATAAAAGGTGATGGATGCAGTCGGTGAACCAATGAAAGCATATGGTGAAGAAACATCAAGGGGTAGAAGGCGTCATGTAAGGTACATCAACTTTTATAGTTTCTCTTTTGACAAAAGTGAAGTCAAGTAGAAATGGAAATTATTTCTTTCCTTTTTTAGCAGAATTGAGTTGGCAAGTTCAAAACCTTTTCTTTGTAGCTTTTTCAAGCTTTTATTACCAGTTGCGCTAAGTGAAATAATTAAACTTACATTTGATTAATAGGCCAACAACTCATGATGGAAAACAACATATATAACATTTAATTAAAATTAATCATTTGAACAAATGCATGTTTCGATCAATGTGATCTTCTTGATAGAGGTGAAACTGTGACTTTGTAAGAGAAACCGAGAAAGAAAAAATATCAAATTGCCTCGAGTAGGAATGAAACTCATGACACCCCAAACACATGGCAGGTGTCTAACTACTGAACTACCAGGATAACTACAGATATAGCAGAGAGAGAACCAACCAACCCAAAACAAGCAAGGCAATCCCAATCCAAGTTTCCCCACACACCTTTCGGAAACATGGATAATTTGCTCTTAGGAGTTGTTGCACCCCTGGTCCATTATACATGTTACAGAAACATAGACGTTAAATTATTTGGCAATAAGTGCTTTACAGCTGTTTACGAACTTAACATGAATATTCATATTTGCTTTGTTAACAGCTACCAAGAATATATTGTGAATGGTGAGAATTATATGAGAGTCAAGTTTTACATCTCTGGACCCAAACAGAAAGGGACTGTGCATGCTGACGTCAAACAGGTACTAACTGGTAGTTAAAGAATTTGAACTGACCTGGAAATTTTTCTCCCAGTTTTTATATCAAAAAGTTAAAATGCTGCAGCCATTCTGAAAAAAACAGGAAGTACCAGTAATTGATCCCACAAACGGCAATGCAGTGGAACCCCCCTCCCCCCCCCCTTTACAGCCACCTCATTACAATGGTCACTTTTTGTTTGGTCTGCCAGTCACACTTTTTCTTATCAAAAGAACCTTGTTAGTATGGTCATCCCATTATTATGGCCATTTTTATCTGGAGTGAAGGTGACCATATTAGCGGGTCCCACTACAGTATTAAATCAAAAAATAATTTGAAAGACACAGTCTTTAAAGTGAATATGAAATGAAAAATTGTCAAAATCTTTTTTAATCGTGTGTTAAAAGTTTTCAACTGATGATATTGTGAATGGTTTGGGTAATTATGCATTTCTATGCCAGTCAAGTTTCTGAGAAAGCAGTCAATTTGCTAGTTTATATTGGGAATGTTCTCCACTCCTAAATTAACAAATCTATTTATTTTCTTGCAGGGTACCAGAGGAAGTTTTGAGTTCCGGTTTATTCTCGTCGAGTTTAAAGGCTTCCCAGGGAATGTAATTGTTCTCGATAACAGATAAAGAGCTGGTGCATACTACACTGCTTTTAGTGGGGATACAAAAGACAACACAACTATGATGAACATGTTAATTCCAAGATAGGAATAACAACTTTCTACCTTTTGTACTTAATACTTGAAGGTTGCACAAATTGGGAAACGAAATTGCAACTCTATCTTCCTATCCTTCTTAGAATTTCAGTGCCACACTGGCCTAGTTGCCTGAATGGGCAAGGATTTCCATGTTGCAATACAATCTACTAACTTTTGATGCCATACTGGACTGTTGACTTCTTAATTGCCCTAGATTATTTTTTACTGGTAGTTTGCAATTGTTAATCAGGTGTGCTAATAATCGCAGACCTAAACTTTCCTAGGTTTATGCTGGCAAGCGATAGGTGTTATCAAGCAGTACTTCAAGTCTAGAGCGAACAAAGTGCAATGCAAAGACAGACAGCTGAAGAGTATTTTTACCGAGTCATGGCACTTCTATTTTATTCTCTCTCACTACTTTAAATACTGATTTAACAAAATATACTCACTCAGAGTTTCAAAAATTGTTCATTACCCGCGGGGAAAATTTAGGATCGAGGTGTGTGATTAAAAGCATGCTTTAGTAGTGCTCTTTAGGTGTATGCAGGGGATCAGATACGTTTCAGTGAAAGGCAAGGCTACTCTACTCAGCTGTGTGCCATTTTTTAAATTCTTTACTTAATTGAAGCAAAAATTTAGAACCATAATTTGTTGTCCCATCTACAAATGATCACAAAAAATGTGGATCAATCAGTTCCATTCTTTGTTGCAGTTTTTGCTAAAAAGAAAAAGCAATGTTTTCTTTTCCATGCCTTTGCTTGAAGACAAACTTAAGCTTTGAATTTCAAGTCAGTTACTTTGGAAAATTTGCCGACTTTTGATAAAAGCCCAAAAAGCAACTAAGGATGCCTGAACACCAAGAAACTCAGTAATAAATCTTGGTAAAACAAGAACAAAAATGCCATTGTTGTCTGACTATTCAATAGTTTGTTTCAAAGGAATACTTTTGAAGAATGAGCTCATGCTGTATTATCTGATTAGACTTTTCCCCTTTTGTTACTGTGTTGGTATTGCAAACTGTTGCATTCCTATTCCCACATGTCATTCACCACCCTTGAGCAGTTACAAACAAATCTACAAGATCTGACTAAATGACACTAAAATCAGTTTTGTCAAAGTAAACACAGAAAACAGACAATATTTGCATTATGAATATTTTTATTAAACAACTACTACTGAACTAGTAATTATTGTAACAATACAAAAACTGGCTTTGAATATAAACAAGCCACATAACTGTTAAGTTTCCATTCTGAAATGTACCTTAACTTTTTCAAACTACTCTATTTTTTTATCCATGATGTACTATTTACAAAAAAAATTAAATTTATTCAAGTTCCTTTTTTAAACTATTTATTCTCATTGAAGAGGTAACTTTCCTTCTTGACCAAACAATTCATGTGTTGTTTCTCTGATACTGAAAACAGCCTAACAGTGCTACTTTTTATTACCTACGAGTCCATCGCAGTTGTCCATAGTTTCTCTGATGGTGACAGAGGCTTTGAGAGAGAAAAGGTTGAGGTGTCAGTCTCCAATATTCTTTTTTACTTTTTACTAGCTTGGCCTTCTACATTCCCAAGAAAACAGTACAAATCTTTATAATCTCATAAATTTAGAGGCTCAAAACAAACACAATGGGGCATACATAGATTACAATCCTTACTACGACAACTTCTACAGCACAAAATCACCAACACATTTCAGTTCTTAAAATTACATCTTTCAAACAATACAATTCAGAGCAAGGTAAAGTTACTCAAAAATGGCCTATTATAAAACACAAACTGACTCTTTTGAGACAGAATTTTTTGGCAATGTCAATTTTTTTTTTATCAAAGTATCATGGTTGACAGTTATTCAAGTCAGTTTACTTACTTGGTTTTGACCATTGCAAATAAGCAACCACAAACTCGAATGACACACAAACACTTATTAACTCATAAACATATTTACACACATATTATTATGTATGCCCCAAACTCCGAAATTGTCAAACTAAGCTTTTGAGAGACTTTCAGTGAATTCTATCACGATCTTGATATCCAAAACAATACCTTCATAGTTGACCATATTTTTGTAAATACTTGATTAAAAAAAAATTGAGTCTTTAAAAGACCATAATATATGGTTTTACTTAGGAAACTTGAAGGCCAAACTACAATAATTCCACATGATCCGAATACTAACCAAGTGGAATGGACTTGGGGCGGAGATCTCGTGGTTATCAACTGAAGAAAGCCACATTTGTCTTTACATTATCCACTGCACCTGGGACTGGGATCTGAAAAGAAAAGAGAAAAAACGACGAGTGCGTGCTGATCACAAATTATTTACAACAATAGCTCATAGTTTTCTTCTTCATATAAAGTAAGATCTGTTTTCAATTTTTTTACAATAATTTCGACGAAATAAGATTTTCCGCAAAAAAAACGTCTTCTACCGCGTCTGATCGTTCGATGGCTTACAAAACGTACGATATACTTGCAAAGGTGTACGGACATTTTATCGTCGAATTTCTCCACCTGAATTTTATCACCGCGACTTTTTGTTACACTCAGCACACAACTCCAGCGAGACTTTGTTTTGTTGGACATGAAGACAAACTCCAGCTCTGCTTTGACCTGGTCTTGTAGCTGTGGTGGTGCGGGGTCTCTTGGCTTCACACTCCGTAGATTGGGCGGCAGATCTTTTCCTTGTGCTGTAGCGTCGCGTTTCATTCACGTTTCCAGTATTTTCTTCTAATGCTTTAGAGCACGGACTTGAAATTAAAGATGACGAAAGAGAAATCCCAGGCGTTTTTGCAATGTTCTGTAGGAGAAGCGATAATGTACTCTGATTGGCAATGACGCTTTTCAGGTACTCTACTTCTTCAAGAAGTTTGTTGATAATTCCCTTCTGTTCTTTCGCCTTATTTTTTAAACATGTGTTCTCTTCTCGAAGTTTTTCAGCTTCCTTTTCAAGATTATTAAGGTATTTCTTTTTCTTCTCGCGGTTCTCGCGTGCAGCAATGGCATTCTTTCGATTTTTTTCCAGTAGGACTGTTTCGTCAAGCACTCCATGAGCGCGAGAAGTTAATGGCACAGTTTTTCCTTTTCCAACCTCCATTTTAGCAATTGTATTCTTCGGTTTCAGTACCTCTTGAGGTAAGGCGGAGAGGGTCTGAACAACGTTTTTCGCGGTTTCTTTGTTTCGCAACGGGGTCTTCTTCACCTCGTCTTCAAGCGGGAAATCTAGATCAAACAAGTTTTCGCCATCTGCTAGTGCTTCAAAATCAAACATTTTGTCTCCAAACGAGCCTGACAAGTAACCCAAAATCGGATCCAATGTGTTTTCGATACCACTATCAGTGCTGTGTGCTGGTGAAAGTGAGGAATCAACAATTTCTGTCGAAATCAAGTTCGAGCTTTCCAACGCTTTGTCTAGTTGACGCGTCCCCTCTAAACTTTGCATTTCTTGGTCTCCTGGCTCTTCAGCATTCGACTTGGTGCAATAGTCGTGATCCTGCACAATTGACATTGCTTTCCAAAACTTCTAGAGTAATAAAAAAACAAAGTAAGAGGTCTTCCTTGGCAATTCTTACAACTTTTTTTAGAGAGCTCGACACAACGAACCTCCTCTCCCTCAAACGAATTCGAAACGTTTTCACGACGTTGGTCGACCAGGCTTACGTCATCAGTCACGTGCCTGCGCCAGTGGTCAAACCTTTTGCGGCTTCAAACTGGAATGTATGCGTAGCGCATAGACTACTGGGGATGACACAAGAGCAGCAGATCTAAACAAAACTTAGAGTTTTTGACCAAAACATGAACATGTGATACCAAATAACTTCCTTTATTTTTCTCGCGAGTGTTAGAGAATGGTGCTACAGTTTTGAGACGCATCAACTGACTGTTTAGTTGATTGCAAGGAAGAAATTACCAGCTGAGCTCCGCATAGAATATACCCAATGATTAGAATTCTGCAGGGATGTTCATTGTTGAGAAACTCTCTGTCAACGAGCAGAGTTTGTCAGTGTGGTTCATTGCACAGCCATGGGTTTGTTCGAAGCGCTAGTCGGTATAGTCAAAATGTTGCAAGTCGTTATTTTGCCAAGCAGGAGACGAAGTTACAGGATGGTGTCTTCAGAAAATATTTCTATGGCAGAACGCGAAGTGTGCAGGTATTTGATTCGTGTATTAACTTGATATGTAATTATTTAATAGCTGTTGTTTTTTCATTGACCCCAGAGGATCATAGAGTGAAATCACTGGAGATTTTGAAAAGAAATTCAGTTCTCTTGTAACGGAGGAGTGAAGTTAGTAGTAAAATTCTCACGAACTATTAAAGTACTGCTTGAAAAACTTAGGTTCGAAACATATAGTCTGTCAAAACCGAATAATTTCCCCCAGGTTATAATATTACTGAGAAGCCCTGTAAATTCTTTTAATTAACCAATTAAAACATAAGTGCTGCTATTTTATTCGTAGAATGGACGTTTTGGAACTAACTTGATCCATGAAAAGCATGTTTCGTTGTTGTATTCGGTTTATCCAATTCTTGGAAAGTCAGGCAGATTGCAAGGTGAGTGCCACTGATTTTTTTTAATAAATTCAATATTTCAAGTTATCATGTAGAATATATTGTATTAGTTAAGGGAGACTAATGGATCTTAGGTGAAAGTACTTTTATTATCACTTTCCAAGCTCCTTTCTGAATACAGTAATTTTTGTTTGTGTTTGCATATACTAGGTGTCCATTTTACAAGTTATAAAATGAATGTTTTTAAACACAGTGAAAACTAAAGAAAACATGAAATGAAGTTTCCCATTTCCCAAACTCCTCCATCTTCACTTTGGATGTTAAGATTCATTCCATAACTTCTATTTTTCAAAAGGCCTTATGCATGCTTGCGTCAAACACCACCAATCGCTTTCGAATCATGAAAGTATAAATATTTCATAAATCAGATCCCAAAGCGCCCACAAATAAAAATAATTCCTTTGTGAACACAGTTTGCATGTGCAAAATGCTCACACCTATTTCTTGAATACGAGGCTTGGGGTGAAATTGACTAGTTTGACGTCAACATGCATGCTTTAGGGCCTATTACTCACATGTTCATCTAACTTTGAATTGGTGTTGGTAAGAACATCCAAGAATCACAGAGCCCATTGCTAGAAATGTTGCATAGTTGCTCACAATTTGCTAAATACTAACTAGTACAATCATAAACCATTCAACTATTGGTATTTTGTAACAAAGCTCAAAAACTTTATATTTACAGCTCTAAGACATTTTTGGCCAAGTCATCTTTTTCAGCAGGGACAGAAATCCAAGGAAGGTAATTAAAGAAAAAGTTATTGTTGTTTGTCATCAAAAACTGATAGTTTTTAAGCCTGCCTAATATAATATGTAGTGAGTGATCTTCCATTCATTGAGGCTTACCTTCTTACAGGATTTTATTAACACAGTTTTTAAAAAATTCTCCTTATCTCACCCATTAATTGTCAAAAATTTTGAATCAAAACTATACGGTTTAAAACCATTGTTATATTTTGAAACCCCTTTATTTGTACTGAAAATTGCAGTATACCCATGATGTCATTTGACTCTTCTTCAATGACCTCAGTCATCTGTTTCATCTCTGAGAACCCAATCTTCAGAGCTGAAGAAAATGTACTTGAGAATTTCTTGAATTTGATTCTTCAGGCCTAAGGTTTTCTCCCTCTTAAGTCATTATTCCATTGTTGTTTTTAGTATGAATTTGTGGGAGGGTTTACAATATTTAATATTATTCACAAATTTGCAATCTTTTTACTTCTAGATTGTATTTTTCTACTTTTCATGTTCAGTTGGTCTACCATGTAGGGGCCTATGGCCTGTTGTAGTCTGCATTTCGTGTATTTCATTTGTATACGGTGAAAGCAAAATGATTAATTTAATCTTAACTAACAATTAATTATCATGTTCCTTATCATTTGCCATTAACTAGCAACAGGGTTTTAATAGAAGCTTTGTTCAGGGCCAAGCAGAATATGGGGTAATTGCCCTACCCTTGTCCTGCTTTCCCCACCCCAAAAATTGGGCATGATATGCAGTTGATTGTTAAATGTTTATAGCAGTAAAAGTGAATGTTTTTATTCATCCAGATTGATAGAAGTGAAAATTTTTTTTTTAGAAATCTTTTTTCTGTAATTCTGGTCTAACTTGTCAACAGAAGTTTCAACTGAAACCATCAGTCTTCATCAGTGTGGTTTGTCATGTGACACTTTGTCTCACACTTAGGACTGGGCCCTTTTCTCCATTTTCGACATGATAGGGAACTGTCACGTGACAAACTGCAATCATGATAAAAACTGATGGTTTCAGTCAAAATATCTGTTGACAAGTTAGACCAGAATTCCAGAAAAAATATTTCACAAAAATTTTTTTCATTGTTGATAGCAGTGTTCAATACTATGTTTCTAATGCTGCAGATGACCCACGGTCAGGTTCTGAGGAGGATCCAAACCAGGGGGGGTGGGTTCAGATCTTGCCCTGGCTTATTCTTGGTATGTTTTACTTCATGACGGCTGGATCGGACCCAACGCCTGAGTGTACATGGTCAACATTTTATAGAGAAATGCTTAGCACTGGCGAGGTAAAGAGATATAGCTGGTTATGAGTTTTACAAAATTTGATTGTATTTTGCACTTTTTCTTAAGGTTGCTGAACTGTTTCTAAAAGCGAGTTTGCATTTTGATTGATCCTATTTTGTTTCTGGTAATGTGGCAGGTTGACCATATGGAGGTCCCAGCTAGTCAGGACAGAGTTTACGTGTTTCTTCACAGAGGTGCTGTTGTCGGTGGTAAAGAGGTCAGTCTGAAAGCTTATAGACTGTCTTCACACTAGTATAGACCATCTGCATAAATCACGGTGATTTTTAAATTCCTTTAATTTGTTTAGTCAACTTGAACTAGCCTCGTTCTCAAGTTAAACTTTCAAAAGAATATGTTTGGCAAAATGAGGCTAGTTGTGAGCACTACACAATTTTAAATCGCCACCCTTTTAATAAAATTAATGTATGGTAGATGGGCACCAGTGCCCAACCAGCCTCTTGTCTATGTTTTTCCAATACATTACTCTGTAAAATTAAGGGCAGAAGGTTGAGTTTCTAAAAAAACTCTTTATTTACATTTATTTAACTTTGTTTGAATGTTTACATAACTTTATAACTTTGCCCATATTGATGCACTGAATTAGTTGCAGGCCACAGTTTTTGATATATCAAATATATTTTTTGTAAAAAGGGTTTATTAATTAACATTGCTTAAGATAATAATTATATAGCAAATTTTAATTTACATTCTAGTTATTAAAAAGTTTTTTTGTATATATTTTTTGTGACTTTATGTTATAATAAGAACATTTAACTTGAATCAAATTTAAGGAAGTACTAAATAAGCAACACTTAATTTGTCTTTATCAACTCAAAAATGTAGGTAGAATCCAATACTCTCAAATCTTTTACTGTTTGAAAATTCATGATTTTTTCTCAACTCTCATTAAGTTATTTTCTGTCAATGATCCATATATGTGCAGTTTTAAAACTACTATCTTTCCCAACATGGCTGTAGGTGTTTGGTTCAGGCCCCCACTACACTTTCAGTATCGCAAGTTTGGACATATTTGAACAAAAATTGGCTACTGCTCAGTCTCAGCTGGGAATTCGACCACAAGATTATGTACCAGTGCGTTACAGAATAGAGAACGAACTTTTGTAAGTACTGAGGCTTTCAACTCCATTAATATACATATTTAGTATTCACTCAATAAAGATTCATGTAAAACAATGATAACATGGAGAGTTTTTCATTTATTCCTTATGTCCAAACTAGTTTTACACTCGTAGTAGAGATCTGAATTATAGTTTAAAAGGGTTGAAAGAGAACCATTACCGTTGAAGACTGCTGCCCCAGTCTAAACAGGAATGCATGGTGGTATAGTTTGAATGTGTATATGTGCTTAACAAAATTAATATTCCAAGAGCTTTCGCTGGATATGAGATGGTAAATAGCCAAAGAGGCATAAAGCGCCGAGTTATCCAACAAGTGTGAATAGAATTTTATAATCCACTAACCCAAATATTGAATTTCTTTAGTTAATGATACTTGAAAATGACAGCTAATATTTAAAAAAAAACTATTTTCAGCTTTGAAACACTACACAATCAGTTTCCATATATAGTCTATTCAGTACAATTATAACTAATCATGAGATTGAGCAAACCAATCAGTATGCCAGAAACACAATATTTGAGGTTGCAAATTTAATAATAATAATTGTTTAACCAGCTAATGTAGTATATTTTCAATTTTGTTCAGTTCAATAGTTGTTGGTGGAGTGACGACCCTGGCTGTTGTTGGTCTTGTCTGGTACCTTCTGTATGGTAGAAGGATGGGTTCTGGTCCTGGAAAGGGCAGCTTTATGGGTGGCAACCCCTTTGTAAGTAACTTTACTGTTTACAATTCATGTGGATAGAAGATGAAGTTTGATTTACCTGTCCTACATTCTAAGTGTAGAGTGACCCTTACCGTGGTTATCAGTTCAATCATAAAAGTTTGCTGTAGTTATAACTTCCAGAAACAGAAAGAGCAGATGAAGGTTTGTACATGAGTGCAAAAACTTTTAGGATTTACTGTAGAAAACTGTGGCAATAATAAAAACTTTTTAAAAACTGAAAAACTAACAGAAAACCTATTGGAAGTTTGCGTTGGAAGGTATTAATGCCTATGATATGAGACCGAGCATTGTGTAATGGTTATGTGCCACATTTCAAGTCAAAAGATAAAGACTATTTCCCTGCTCAAGCAGGTACATAATTGCAAATACTACATATCAGAATAGTTGCACTGCAGCAAATATTTATCAAAACTTTTGTGGTGAGAAATACCTTGGTAAGGAGGTTATTAGTAAAATGTTACTCTGAAGATTGAATTTATTTACTTGATATATGTTTGATTTTTAACATTAATTTTTTTACCTTGATTCTGGCAAAAATCCATTATTATGATTGATAAAACTGTGTGAAACTGCGAAAAACAAGACAATATCAGATATGGCCTTTAGCTAGGAAGATTTTGAAACTTTATATTATTGTGATTTTAAATATTTTAATTGTGGTCCATCATTTTATATTTATTGCAGTCAAGTTACATCAAAGCCAAGGCAACTGTTGTGATGCCTGGTAGTACCCAAGGTGGGGTGGGGTGAGTTAATGTAGTTATGGTTTTTCAGTCATTTTTTTTCTTTCTGTATTAAGTCATTATACCTTTTAACTGTCAAGTTGCAACTGTACCAGCCCAAATTTGTGTGGTTCAAATGCACTCTTCATCATATTCTATTGGGACAATTTAATTATATTTTATATTTTTAAATGAGGCTTGGTTTGTAATAATGAAAAACAAACAGTCATTTTTTCTCAATGGATCTTAGGGTAACTTGAATAATAAAAAAAAATAATAACAATAATAAAAAGAACAAAAAATATGTTAATGATAGTAATAATAATAATAATAATACTAATAATAATAATAATAACAATAACAATAATAATAATTATAGTAATAATAGTAACAATAGATATTATAATAATTACAAAATGACACAAACATTACCACAGTAAAGAATCCAAACTGGTTTGAGGCAGACCAGTTATTGACTATTTTCATGCATGATGACTGACTCTGGGTTCAAAGCCAAAATCAGGCCAGTGGTCAGAGTGAGATTTTAACCCAGGATAACCACATGCAATCCAGCACTCTAACCATGAGCCATGCTACCTCCTCAGCTATTTCTTTCCTCCTCCTGACCAGGCACAAATTTAGCTTTGGTTTGAGGAAGGTTTTAGATAAAGTGTTAACCTAAAAATTGACTTTAAAACTTCTCTAAAAAAAAAGCCAGAATCCTAAGTTCTCCATAAAACTACCAATCAGCA
>JAOBAT010081586.1:0-13163 GCA_026413305.1 Hydrozoanthus tunicans
GCTCTAGCTGCATGATTTGAAGCTTTTCTGTTTAGACCTAAGAATGTTTTACAAAATTTTAAGTGCATTTTTTCAGTAAAAGTTTTATCCCATTTCTCAAAGTCTAATTTTATAAACATGCCCCATAGTAGTAGTAGTAGTAGTAGTAGTAGTAGTAGTAGTAGTAGATATAATAGTAGAAATATAGTAAAAGTAGTATACGTAGTAATAGCGGCAGCGACTACACAAAAAACCAATTCCTGATACTTTACCAATACATTGTTCTTTCTCCATTGTAAAACCTTCTTGACATCCACACTTGTAGGAACCCGGTGTGTTAACACATGTCCTGGGGTAGTCAGCACATTTATCCCCCTTCGGACTAGCACATTCATCGATATCTAGGCGGAAATATTTAGAAACTTTAAGCAGAGACCCTTAAGTTAAAAAATGTACTTTTTTAGCAATGAAATTTCAGTCTACAGCGAAAGGAATTAAACTTGACCAAGCAAGCAACACTGGTTACGAAACAATCTTAAACATAATTACAAACAATTAAACAGAAATTGTTTTTAAAATATAAAATTAAAAACTTTTTATTTTCATTTCAAACATTTTATGTCGCTTAGAAATAGAATAATACATGCATGCCATGAACTGTCACGGTAGTTAATAGAACTAACCTTCACAAGTAAATCCGTCCTCAGCCAACTGGTAACCTGGCTTACAATAGCATTGGTAACTACCGATAGTATTTCGACACTGCTCCTCTGCACATCTGTGACGGCCGCTGGAGCATTCGTCAATATCTTCAAGAGATTACAGAAGAAACTAACGTGTTAGATGGCAATACAGTAGCAAGCTAGAGCAGCAACAGCCGCCAGCAGTTCTGATTCATTTGGTTGTTGTTCTGTTTCCCTTTATTGTCACAGTGGTAGCATCAGCAACAGTACAGTGGAGCCCCCGCCTTAGGGAAGAGGTAAAAACTTTGGCCCTTCTTAGGGACCCGGGTTGGTTACCACAACCATCCACCTCCACCCCTTGTCTGTGGATGGTAAGGGGAGGGTGGTACTATACCCGCCACTACTTTTAAAGCTGATAATGAGCAGGGGGTTGATGTACCACACAACCCGCTACCTCGACCTTCAAAAGTTGTCTCCCTAAGAAGGGCTAAAGTTCTGACCTCTTCCCTTACGGCCACCTCGTTAACACGCCCACCACTTTTTTGTTTGTTCCGCCGGTCGAATGGCCATACTTTTTATTGCAAAGTAACCTCGTTAATACGGTCAACCCGTTATTACGGCCAGTTTTTTCTGGCCCGTGGATGACCGTGTAAATATCCCATACTTAAATGCTCAAAGACGCTTTGCAACAATCAATTTTACCCCAGGCCGACCAGAAGCACTGGCGCAAATCTGACCATTTATGCGCATTTAACGAACGGGAAGGACGGAAAGCTGAGTGTACTTTAAAGGGAAAGAAGGTCGGGGATCGCATAGGGAACCTCAGGGTATTGGTAGTAGTACTAATAATGTATTAGTTGCAGTAGTTTCTAGCATACCTTTGCAAGTCTCTTGATCACGCTGTAGTTCATATCCTCTAAAACAGTAGCACTTGGACTCGTTATTTGCTTTGTAACAACCTTGACTGCAGTCACTTTGTGCAGTGCACGCAAGCAAGGCTGAAATAAAAAAACCGGTTAGAAATCAAAAAAGCTGCAAAGCAACACATACAGGGACAACGTGATCAAACGTTTTGTCATTTGTTGTTAAGAGAGAAAGAAGAAGTGTAGCGTTGTGTTTGTAAGCTGAACTATACTAGTACTTCTAGCAAAAAAGACTTGTTTTGCAGCATTTTCGGAAACAAGAAAGGCTGCAACATAATAGCTAGGTCACGTTACCATCAATAATCTGATGAAGGCGCCGCAACGTAGATTATGTTGCAATTATTTTTATTTTTCGTAGGTGATTACTAATGATATTAACTTCTACTTGTACACTGAATGGATGAAAACTCTCCAATTTTTTAATTTGCCTTGATCACCCTTGCGGGTGAAAATTTAGCATGCTCTGTTATCAGGTGACGAGTTATGACATGGTTTTTATCACGTGACCTGTTAAAGGTTTTGTTGCTCTAAATTGCACTTACGAACACAGGCAGTTGGATCAGCATCATCAACCCTGAAATGACTGTCGCATGTACAGCGGTATCCCCCAGGAAGATTCAAGCAGTTTTGCATGCAACCAGGGTCCTTCTCGCACTCGTTAATATCTGGAAGAAAAGAGCAATAATTCAGAAACAGATTATTCTTTATTCTATTAATTTCCTCTCCGTACTCCGTTTTAATGGAAGCATTTTAATGTGCCACTTAAAGAGCTTCGAATCTCATAATTCAATAGTGCACTCAATCTCGAGTTATCATAGTATCGAACTATTTAGAAGCTCACTCGTCTAGTTTGTGAAACATATATACGGGTTCTCAATAAATCAATCATGAGTGGTCTACAGTTTTACACATAGTTGTTTTTTTAAAACTTTATGTAGATAAGAAGCAGAGGATTATTCAGACGCTAGCGGTTCATTATTTTGCGGCTTTGGTTAATGTTTGACATACCGGTGCAATCTTTTCCATTAGCACTAAGCGTAAATCCCTTATAGCAGGAACACATGTAGGAGCCCTCAGTATTGACGCACTGCTGACTACAGTCTGATGTGTTCGTAGCGCACTCATCAATGTCTGAAAAATAGTTAATAAATTCGTCATACAAAAAGTATAGAAAAAACTTTATACATTCGAACTTTATGTATCAAGTATGATTTCCAAAAACAACATGAAAATAGCTAGTCAGATTTAGATGAGTATTGCTTTTAGTCAAGTTAGTTTGTGTACATCTGACATATCCTTGCATATTTTCCACACAAAACAAGAGACCTAGTATTTGGAAATCGGTAGTTGATAAAATAAAGTTAACCCCTACAGATGAAAAGTGAAACTTTCCAAAACTGGTAGCATTAAAAGAAATCGCACTACGTGGGGGATATATCAACCCATCATTTTTTGTGCTTGGAGCTTTAAGTCCAAAATGAGAGATTTTTATCCACTCTAAGAGCTCTGGTGCTCTGTTTGTATTGATAAAGGAATACTGCATGATTGACTGATATTTTTCTTTCCGCAATAGCACTCTTAACTGCAACGACCTTTGTTTTGTTATTTTAAAAACTAAAATAACAAGGACAGAAATTCCACCGCGTCACTATGATTTCAAATACTTTCCCTCTTTGGTAGTGTGTAACCAGAGCAGGATTAAGCTTGTTACACGAGTTCTCACCTTGACAGTGAAACCCATCTCCAGTAAAGCCTTTGGGGCATTTTCCACACTTGTAGCCCGAGATGTTAGCCGGGGGAGGCAGATCAATGCAGGCCACTCCTGGAAAACACGGCTCGCTACGTTCCTCGCATGCATCGACCTCCTGCTCGCAGAACTGACCGCTGGCAAAACCACCACAGTCGCAGGCGCGAACCAAAAACCGTGATCCACTATTTCTTTGTTCCTCATACTGTTCATCTTTAGTGCATCTTCCACCGTGTTGACATGCGCAGAGCTCTATCCTTGGAGTCAGTTCGCTGCTTGCGTTCTCAGAGTCAGTTGCAACAAATACTAGCTCGGACTTAAGGGAGAGCAAAAAAGAACAAATCAGATGCACACGACTTGAAAGAAACCTAATTGTTAAAATTGTTAAGGGCTGACTTGTAATTGAAGCTTAAAACACTAACGTTTTCAACTAAAAAATCGTTATCAGGAGTATGCCAGCCAGCCATTAACAATTTCAACAAGTATTATTATTCAATGATAAGTTTTCATTGATCTTCTGAAAGAACCTTCTTGAGGCTATTTTACTGCGTAAAATTTCAAAGTTTTATAGTTTTTTTGCAAATTGCGCAGAAATCACATTGTAGAAATTGCAGATATCGCAGAAGTTGCAGGCAATATTGTATAAAATTTTTCGAGTTAATGTTGCGACAACATCCAAAACTCGATTTATTTTATTTCAGTAGATCTTTAGATTACTCTGGCAGAGAAGACGCATTGTTGGCATGGATATCGTTCTTTTTACTTTGTTTGAGTTTTTTAGCCCAGCGTTTTGAAAAGTAGTGCAAACACAGCATACCTTCTTAAAGGATGCGACTCGCCATTTGACAGTTAGAGAATCATTTCCGTAGGTAACAACAGCATTCTCAGGTAATCCGTACGCCTTCAACTTGAAAGTGTCGTTGTTGGCGTCAAAGGCTGTCACGCGAACAACAGCTTCTGTTCCCATGGTAAGAACGATGGTATCAGGTCCAGTGATGTTGGGTGGAAAATTTGCTGAAAAACATGAATGAAATAGCATAATTAAAGTTTACCAGTAGTTGTGTTGTGGGCACTTATAACCTTACATACCATTGTTAGTTTATTTATATTTTATACAGAAAATCACGTTATCGGTTATAAGTTGGTTCTTACTGACGTATGAGTGATCTAACCATCAATTCTTTTAACACGAAACAACGCTTACAATATTTTTTTTGTCTCCCACTCCGCTCTCTGCTTAAACCGTCCCTCATCAAGGCCCCAACTTATCCCCATTATTCCTCTCCTCTTATTGCCTTTCTCCCGGAGAAAAAGCTAATTGGCAAAAAATTAAAGCAAGTAAGTTCTAGCCGAAAACCAGACGACCTTCTCGTTCCCGTGCGTGAGAATCGCTCTTGAGGTGTGAATTTTACTAGAGCAAGGAGGCAATTAACATAAATTCGTAAAAAAAGTGCCTTGACTAGCTGCCATGGTTTCTTAAAGTTATTAAAAACTCTAACATATTGCAACCTCTTTTTGTTGCCTTTTGATTCAACTAAGCTCACCAAGATGTTTCTCGTTTACGGCGTTGTTCTCGTTTATTTCCTTTGTGTTGCGACCAACCATTAAATCTCCGGTAACGGCGATGTCAAACAAGCATCTGCTGTCGTCCCCACATTCAGTTTTTGCCATCTTCTCTAGAGTTGCATCGTTGAAAGAAATGTTGTGAAGGAACATTGGCTTGTAGTTTACGTTCGAGTATGTAAAAGGACCTTCATCCTCCTTGTAAGTGAAAAGGGAACTCGAAGAACTTATCTGCCCTGAAAACGAAGGAAATTAGCATTCAGTAGTACAACTTTTTTCCCTACGGAAGCTAAACCATAGTGAACTGAATATTCTAATGCCCTGGTGTGTTGGTCCCTTTAACTATTTGGAAAACCATTTCAGTTCAAAGTTTTTCAGAAAAAATGGAAAAAAGAGATTGTTGTACTGGGGGAGTTCTACCAAGATCGCACGACTTACATTTACGACCAAACTTATAGTGGACATCTTCAGGCGAAGCATCCGCTGGTAGGACTGTTCCATCAGGAAGCGTAAAGTCATCCAATGGATTACCGTTCCAGGTTCCAAGCAAACCACTAGTTCTTCTCATGAACTCTCTTGGTGCAGAGAAGAGTATTGCCAAAATGCCCTTGAACTCTTGGAAGGAAACGCTTATCTTAGACTTTGAGAAATACACAATCAACGTTTTGTTTATTCCTTTAGCGAGAACTAGGTTGTCACTTTTTAAGACAGCAGGTCTTTTTTCAAGCACATCGAGCTCAAATGGACGGCCATCGATAAGGAGACTCATACCACCTGCAAAAAGATCAGGAAATTTGTTATTCAAAAACAAAGTAATTGGTCGTAAAGAAATCCCAAAATATATTGAAAACCTACAGTCAACTGTTCATCGTTTATCACTTATGAAACCATTCCTTGGAAATGGGAAAAAGGTAAAACGCTTACCTTCCTCTTTGGCCTCAACCTGTACCGTAGAACTCTCGCTGTCCTTTGCAGCAGCTGCACTAAATACAGTTGCCAGTCCCAGTCCTTTAGTCTTCGTTGTACGTGATTGCAGCTCAAATAGGCCGTCGTCGACTCGAACCAGAGTGTATTCACCTAATCCGTTGAACGTGTAGTTTTGCTTGTCAAGGGTAACAAAGTGAGGATCCCCTTCTATCCAGCCTTTAAGAAGAGAATTATAGATTAATTGTTTGCTGCATGACAACTTAGTCCTTTTATGTTAAGAGCTAATTCGTAAAGTTTTAAAACACTGTCGGACGAACTTGTTAACAAAAGAAAGCAGCTGCTTTGACGAGCTGGAAAGAAGCCGTGTTTGTGCCACTGGAAAAGTTTTCTTTAAATCAAAAGGGAAGCTCCGTTTTCAACTGTCAAATGCCAGAGACAAAACCCTACAGAGCGCTCTTTTCCGGTTGTCGAGTGAACTTTCGACATAACGCGATGAAAGCTTAGGTATCTACCCGAAGAGGTTAAGACGAATTACGAAACATTGTAAAATGTTATTTCTATTTTCTTCCTTATAGCCACGTATCTCTTTTCCTCTTCTTGACACACTCATAGCGTCTTTAGTTCTATTTTATTGAAAAAGCATACTTCTATTTATGTTCTTCCAGTTAGTGTTAAAACATTCCTAACATTTTGGTTCATAACGACCACTTAAAACGTACAAACATATAGTATCCTTTTTCAAACATTCTCGCGTCGTGGGTATATGTATTTGATAACCTTTTACCGAGCATTTCCTGTTTTTCGAAGTGAGTGAATAGCTTAAAGCTGTTTCTCTTTACAAAAAGTGGGTTTAATTCTGTAACGATGTCAAAGGAAGACGCTGTTATTAAGTATCGTTTGAAACTTACCCCAATCAGGAGCGGTGCCACTGCTGCACGGATTGGACGGTCTTCTGGTGTAGTAAAGTGGACACAACTGACAGTCCTGGCAACACGTTTTGTGTGCTTGAATATCTGTAAGCTCTCCACTTTGTGTTGGCAATTTCTGCAGGTTTTGGATGACACTTTTCTTAAGTTCTATGCTATGGCACAGTTCGTGTTCTTCTTTTTTCCAGAGATAAATTTTGTTGTTGAGTAATACGGTTTTTTACTTCGTGGTTACTAGCTTGGTGCGTCACGAAGTAAACTAACTTTATTTTGAAACTTTCATTTCCAAAATGACTGAATAATGATTGTCTAAGTTCAGGAGCTTTTTTTCAAGTTTTCTCTTAACCAACAGGAAGATTTCATAATTCATCTAAAATTGACTGATTGGACGATCAAGATTAATATTCCTCAAAATCAAATCGTTGAGAATTAAGACTGAATATGAAGATCGGTGCTCATAATCATTTTAGAAAAAGGTAAAAGAGATAAAAGCTAAAAACTTTTTTGGCTTTTATTTATAAACCACGTTTCTAAAGCTTGTGTTGTGTTTATCCAAACAGACTGAAATTAAATCATTAGAACTTGAAGAGCAAAAATAACAATGCAATAACTACTTTATTTACATTGTAACAAAGACAAATGGGTTCCAAACTGACGGCTTCAACAGTTGGTCAATGTAAAACTTATTATACCTTGTTAGATGCTACTTTTAGAAAAATAAATTACCATAGGGCTGCCTCCGTGTAACGGACCAAGAAGAAGTCTTCCATATCTGTCGTTTGGGTTTGAAGAGTAACAGCAAGTTTGTAGCCAACTGCCGACAGGTTGAAGTGAAAATCCACATGTGACGTGACTCCTGAGGGGAAGAACTAAACCGTGATGATCTACCCAGAATTCCTGGCTGCTCAGGAGCCCATTAAGATCACAAGGACAGGACGGCAAAATTGGAATTTTTACACTCTTCTGCTTGTGATACCAACACCAACATTTTTGAGCCGCTTCATTTCTGCCGATAGGGTTGTCATCTGTCCTGAAGAACCAGGATCCCTCGTGGTTCGTGTTTCCACGTTTTTTATCGAGGGTAGCTGCGTCACGTGTTCCGGAGCTAGAAATGGACGTTTGAATACTTAAAAAAGTAACATTTCTACTTACTGCAAACTACAAAAAAAAACAATCCACAAAAGATTTAACGTGTTATTCTTTTTATCCGGTACATATTATCGTTAATTTCACAACACGCAATATTTTTCACTTCTGCTTGTTCAATGATCCATTTTAACAAATTTTCTCTATCCATACATTTCTAAGTCTTCTGTATCTATGAAACTGTCATGAAATCATCTTCTTGCTCTTGTTCTAGGGATTTACAGTATGAATTTCAGCACACTTACAAAAGATGAGTAAAAAGTTTGCCGCAATTCATAACTGAATATTTCTCTTTAGATTTATCATAATACGTTAAGTAAATACGCAACTGGTCTATCTACATTCTATAAATGCTAAATGTTATAACAAGGCTGTCAATCAGTCAATGATCATAATTTTAAACATGGTTCACATCATAACAAAACTATGTGTGTTTTACCCTGGCAAATTAAAGAATTTGGAGTTTGGCCAGTTAACTCCTGAGACGTAACCAGCGACTGGAAGTCCGTGGAACTGTAGCTGGGTGTGCGTCCCCCTGTCGGTAAGCAAAGAATACCACGTGATCAAAGAAAAGACATACTTGGCGAGTAACAGGGTATAGCGCAAGATGGTGAAACACTACCTAAATTAGGAGACTTACTTTTCATGCATGTGATCAGATAGATTTGCCTATTCAGAAAAAGTATGTTTGAAGACATAGACCAAAAACCAGAGACATGAAAAGATATATATCTGTTTACGCCGTTGTTCCGGCTGCTCAGCTTTTTGCCTTCTCTTCGTTTTGATTAGCTAACTTGAAACTGAGTTTATCATGCTTTAGTTTGAACCACGCAAGTGTCTATTACTTTGGCACACTATTCTTGGCTACCTTGGAGGTGAATAACGTCTATATAGTATTCATCCCGAGCAACTTTATTGAAGAAACCCTTTCAATCAACAACAGCAAAGTAAACTCACTCTGGTACCGGAGCAGACCACGTGATCCCGTTACTGGGGTAGTTGTGCATCACAAATGATTGGCTACCATCCGTTATAAGAACAGTCTGGAATGTGTTTGCCTAGATATAGAACGGTTTATATCATTAAACATGTATTCAGTACAAGAAATAGAACTAATGATAAGATTAAAACAAAATAAAAACAAAGAATATGGTGTCCGAAGGCCTCGGGTTCCATTCTAACTCGTGTGTGGAGCTCGAAACTTGTTTTCTGAGCTTTTTCCCTACAATTGCTTTGTGATCATTGTACTTTTTTGTACTGATCAGTAGAATGATTTCATTGACACATGCTTTATATTATTTGGTGACTTTGCAGTCAGCCCGTATGGTTGAGCACAACGATCCTAATCACTGTTTAAACTCCAATTGTTGAAATCAAGTCTTGAATTGCAGTGGACAAAACCTAGTTGTAACAAGAGACATGGAACTTCATTGAACAAACGCCATACCAGTTGGGGCTTGTACTTGTTAAAAGAAACACCATAGCTCAAAGGATGGAGTCGGACCCAGGTCACCACGAGTACCCAGCTGGCCGAGAAGTTCGCAATCGACGGGTTAGTTTGGAATTTTTGCACATCACTGTTAGCACGTTTTAGAATCTGCAGTGTTTTGTTGTCAGCGTTGCATTTATGGTACTCGTGATAAAACACCACGGATCTGTTGGGGCTGCTCTTGGAAAATGGAGAGCTTACATCCACAATGGACCAATAGGGTGCTATCACTTCGCGTTTCTTAAAGCGCAGACTTGCAGAAAGTTTTTCAGGCCACCAGATTAGCCATTTTCCTAACTTTCCAAACTGCAACTTGCCATTTCTGCATATCTAAACAAATAAAGCAGAAAATATAACATTAGAACTCAACTGACCGTAGAGAAAGTCTTTGACAGAGCAGTGGTCGCGCCGTTAGCGTATTTCACACGTGACCAAAAGGTTGTCACGTGGTTAAAGTATCAAGCACGGCTTTTTGTAGTGCAGTAACAGCAAGCACTATAAATATATCTGAGGGGGGAGGGGGAGGTAGTGCTTATTTGGGTCTCGTAAGTGTTCTGCTTCTGGATATTAAGGATTCGGCAAAAACGTTATCCAGTTTTGTAGCCATGTGTGTTTACACCAATTTGCAATTTTCCCAGTAAACTCTATCTTCAAAGATACAAAACTTTCCGAAGCAGATGGATTAAAACCTGGTGCTATATACAACTTTGTACTCAAAGTAAAAAAAGCGATTACTACTCAATGTAAGTACTGCATTAATTGTGAGCAGATGGTGTTTTACAAAAGCCTATCGTTCTTAATTTTATATTCAATTTTCTTTGATGGTTTTAATGTGACAATTGTGGAACTGTTTCTGCCTCAAAGTTCTCCAAATACTTACATAGTATTTATGGTGAACAGAGGAAAAGTAAGGGAACCCAGCATCAGGAATTGATCCCGGTAAACATTCCGTCTGATAAAGAACATTGGTTGGCACTTCACTGTCATTGCATTTCTTTCCGTAAGGATACATGGGATCTAGAACAAATAGGAAGCAAAACACATTTAAATACAAATACTAACGGCAATTAACCGTAAATGGCGACCTGTACATTTACCTTTAATTTCTAGCGCATAAACTTCTAAAATTATTCATAAAAACGCATGGAGAGATTCTGTAACCCTCAAACATGGCATGTAAAGTGTTGTTAGTACAAGGAAGAGCCTAACCAAATGTTGCCTTTGATGAGTTCATTTAACGCTGTTTCTTTTCATTTAAAAATGCACTGTGGTAAAAAGTACACCGTCATCTTTGTCTTCTGAATTCTCGTACGAATGATAATTGATATAATAAAAGAGAACTGGTCAACAAACAATGGTAATTTGTGAAGACTTGAAAGGCCTCGCCTGAAGCGATCAACTAACGCAATCATTGTAATTACTTTACACGCAAGGCTGATTCATTTTAACTCCTTTTTAAAGGACTTACGCAGGATAGCACAATCTCACTTATAAAGCTACAATAACTTCGAATAGGTCTTGGTATTGATATCAAGCAAAGACGTTCTCTTAGCTGCGGTGTAAAGTTCACAGTGCATTGTGGTACAATGTAGAGACGCCATCTTTTTCGGAATGATCGATTGTTTCTTTATAAATTTTAGAAAAAAAACTGAAAAAGGTTTGGCATGCAGAACATGCAATCCTTATAAAGACAAAATGGAAAACTTGAAGATATTGACGTTTTGTGTGCTTACTTACTCAAGATTTCCATGGTGTATATTAAGAGACAAAATAGGCATCAACTCATCACAATTATAGCCTTTAGCAACCCAAATAAAATAACCCGGTAAAAACAGGATTTCTAGAAAGCATACCAAAGCACGGTTTTAAGTTACATCTTATGAACGTGGTTGGGCTTTCTGTGCAGTTTCTTCCTCCGTTTCTTGGTGCCGGGCTGTCACACTGTCGCTTTCTTGAGCGAAAGCCTTCACCGCATGTTTTAGTACAGGGTCCGTAGGGGCTCCAGGCTCCCCAACCGCCGTCAACTGCAATATTTGAAGTAAAAGCCTTTTGTAATTTCTTGTTTCGTTGATTTGAACTTTAAGAACGCCTGATTAGCCTCGCGTGGTAGAAATTTTCAAGAACAGTAATATTTTGAAAGTAAACTGCCGATTCTTACCTGGACATGGAACTGCGTTGCAAAATTCTGTCTGCGTTTTGTCTCCTCTGCAGTCCGCTCCACCGTTTGAGGGAGGAGGGTTAGTGCAAGTTCTTGCGCGAGTTTTAAAACCTCTTCCACATGTTACGCTGCAGAGACTGAACTCACTCCAATTGGAAAAGCCGCCTTTAACTAAACATTGAAAAACTTAAGTTATTTCTTTTGCAATTCTAGCACACGGTGCCTTTGTAAGCTGGCCTTCCAGAAAACTAATCAATCTATCAATACAATGCTGATCTTGGTGCTGATGACGATGATGATAAGATTAACTATAAGCTTAAAGACAACAGTTGTTTGGCTCATGGTGATGATGAATTGGATAAATCAAATCTATTGATGTTGCAAAGTGTCCTTACTGAATTCCTTACATCATTGTTGATCTTAAGGTTAATTTGCCAAGCCTAGCCAGATGTAATTTTTACTCGCGGATACTTTAATGTTGAAGTTTTTATTGAAATCTTGTTCTTGTTTTATAACTAAAAAAAATAATTACCCAAATAACTTACTTGGGCATTTTCTGTTATTGCAGCTCCGAATTTCAGCCACATTTCCAATACAGTTCTTTCCACCAAATTGGGGAGGAGGAGCGGTACATGTTCTAGTTCGAGTTTGAGTTCCTTGCCCACACGTTAAAGAGCAAGCTCCATAGTTGCTCCAGCTCGTGAATCCTCCATCAACTTTTAAAAAATTAAAAGTGAACACGGTTGGATATTTATAATACTTGGGCCACCAAGACCCACCAAGTTCTAAACTTAGTTAGATATCAAAAACAAATGTTTTTGACTTCATTCAACTACCTGAAGATGAGATTATGAGTCGAAAACGTTTGTTTTTGAAATCAACTTTTAACTTTGTGCACCATTTTGATATTTTAACCTTGTTGGCGTTTGGAAGTATGCTAATTAACACAGAAAACTACAAATGAACAGACGACGTATTCTAAATGACAGCACGACTGTGCATTATCTCTGGTAACTCACTTGGACACTCTTTAATTTTGCAAGTTTGGGTTTGAAGAACGGTCCCGTTACAGTGTTTTCCACCAAATCGAGGAGGCGGGTTGGTGCAGCTTCTTGAGCGGGTTTGAATTCCTAATCCACACGTCTTTGAACAAACTCCAAATCTGCTCCAAGGTGCAAATCTTCCATCGACTGCAAGTAATCACGATTACAATTAAGACCACAACTAGTGCGAAAGTATCATACTACAACGGGGCGGGGATGCTTGAGAACGTATTCCCCAAACCTTTTCCGCAGATTTCCCTTTTTACATATTTTGCAACCGAAATACCGGTGTTTTGAATTACAGTATGAAAAAACATGTTTTTACCTCTCGAAAACATCCTCCACTTTTTTGCTACTGCATTGTTCTAGTAGTAGTATACATACCGTTTGAAAGTCTTGTCTCTCAAAAGCTGTCGAGTTCAGCAGTTAGTGCAAAAGCTATTGTAGCCTTCGGGGTTGCTTTAATCTATGGTGCAAATATAATTGGTTACCCAAACAACTTACTTGGACACTCTTTAATTTTGCAAGTTTGGGTTTGAAGAACGGTCCCGTTACAGTGTTTTCCACCAAATCGAGGAG